>CM047871.1:5319919-5344919 GCA_026212405.1 Petrea volubilis | reverse complement strand
TGGCACGCAGGCCATAAAACTAAAAAGACTTAGATGGTTAGGTGGCCGGGGCATCCTTTTCCTGAGCTATACCACTTAGACCAGCCGTCTCGCCTGCTGGCTGGTTAGATGTCGAGATTGCCTCCATCAGATGACCAAACCCGTGCCCTCCTGCCTCACTGACCCTTGGGGTCCCTTCGCCCAGAAAGTCAGCTCGAAATAGTCACCTCATCAAGCTCAGCAGAAGCAGCTTCGACTTGGCGTTTCCGCTCCAGGTCCCTCTCATTGGCTTGCTGGTAGGCCTTGATCCGCTCATCGGAGTCAGTTTTGAGCTTTTCAACTTCACGAGAGAGATAAAGCAATTGTTGGTCCACCTCTTCAGTAAGCTTCCGTAAGCGTTCCATTTCAGCAACAAGGCTTTCTTGCGTGGTGGGCAAATCCAACTGCCGTTCAGCTCTCGGGCTCAATTAAACTCGAAGGGTCTTTAGATCCTCGACCAGAGGGCCAGTGGTGGAAACGTGAGGAGTTTGAATAAGAGCATGGTTGTTTTCACATTTCGTCCCCAGGCTGGGGAGGTTCCTTTCAAAGTCCTCATAAAATCGCCTTTTACTCGGGGCTATCATAAGACGAGCAACCTCTCGTAAGATTTCGTTGATAAGATCTTTCCTTGTCGCAAAGATGGCTGGCGCATACTCGGACTCTACCCCTGCAAAGAGCTCTTTGAGCTCCTAAACACGAGAATCAGAGAGATGCGTGGCCACTTCAGAAATGGAGGCGTCTCCCAAGATAGAATCCAGCAAGTCCACCACTGCCTTGGCGCTGCTTAAGGGGGTTGAACCCGATAGTGATCGAGGAGAAATCGCCTGCAGAAAAGAGACAGTTAGAATGCAATAAGCTAACAAGGAAGCATGGCAATCAGCAAGGGAGTGGTAATACTTGAGAACTACCAGCAGGGGTGTGTGGCAGCGAAGAAGTCGTGGAGGGGGCATGGGTGACGGACTAAACAATAGGCTGCAGGCATCGAAGTCAGAAGAGGATGGAGCTAAGTAAGCAGGAATATGCCAAAGGGATATTACCTCAGTCGTCTTGACGGGAGGAGGAGGAGGAGGAGGTGGCATGTCCTTCTTGGTAGGTGAATGATGGCTCGAAATATCCGCAGATAAGTATCCTGCCGCAGCAAGGTCAGTATGAACCCGGGTTGTGACTTTGTCGACATCTACCTCAAAAGGTCAACACTTACTGTCTGAGGGCCGGTGGAAGCAGAAGGGGTACCGGTGGGAGAAGAGTCAGAGAAAGAAGCGGGCAACACTAGGCGCCTTTTTGTCTCCATTTGCTTAATACGCGCTCGCTTTGGGGCAGGGTCAGTTGAAATGGTGCGCTTGCTTTGACTGGAGGCCTATGAAGGAAAGAAATCAACACGGCGAAAAATGAAAAGAAAGAATCAAAGGGAAGGTACCTGATTAGAGGCGTTTGACTCATCATCATCAGAGTCGGACACTTCGATCACTCCCTCAACCTTTTTGGAATGAAAATGACGGGTTGAACGGCGAGTACCCACATTGACAGGGGCTGGCGCAGGCGCAGGGGCAGGACCAGGAGACGGAATGGGAATCCCAGCAAGAATGGCAGGAGCAGCAGACACCATAGCTTTAGTTTTCTTGTGAGAACCTAGAGGCGAAATAAACAAGAAAATCAAACAACAATGCAAGGAAAGACCAAAACGCAGAAAGTAGGGATAAAGGTAATACCTTCCCCTTCTATGGTCACTGCATAACTTCGAAATGGAACAGCGAGTCCAAAGAGCTTAACCCTACGAACTCATACGGGGTTATAAGCAAACAAACCGCTTCAAGGGGAAGGTTATGGATAATCATCCATTGGGCGAAGTCAGGTAGAGGGGGGGGGGTAGTCAAGCATAGTGGTTTATAAAAAGTAGACCAATGCGGAGTACGGTCCTCTAATTTCTTTCTAGCAATATTGAAGTGCTCTTTGGCCTTAACTATTAGTTTTTCTTTCTTTTCGAAAAATGTAATTGAGGCTTGCCTAATGCATCTATCGCGATAAAGGGATTCCAGGTAACATTATAAAAACGCTTAAATTTCTCAATACCTTTTTTACCCGCGATGGATTTGACAAGCACGTCCTTGGGAAAGGGCATGTCGGTGGCCACCTTTATGGGCACGGTGGTGAAAGTGAAACGGGCTATAGCCGCATGGGCGGGTTCAATTCGAGAACGCTGTAGATACCCATTCCACCAGGCCTGGAAAGTCGGGGTAGCCCTATGATCTCTCGCAAAATAGGTGAATTCAAACTCGCCCAAGCGACGCGAGGAACTTTCGGTCAGACCCCTGAAGACGTCAACGCCCCGATTCTTATATTTATTCAACTTGAAACGTGACGAGTTAATCGTCACGATCGAGGCGGGTAGAGATTGGATAAGGCCGAATTGACGGGCCACGTAGTGAGGAGCATACAACATAAGACGGCTGGAAACCATATTGTCAAATCACAAACAATATGGTGGGTCCCTGGCAGTGAGAAAAGAGGCCCATCGCCTCTGATCGATAGTATGGAAAGAATGAGACCCATGGCGGTAAAACACCGGATCACCACTGCAAAGCACATCCCAATCGGGGGTGCTGCCGTCTTGCGGGAGGTAGAATCGTACGAAGGCTCGTTAGGGGTAGGCGACCAAAACATTGGTGTGCGCAATGAAGGTAGCAAAAAGCTCCTTCTCCATCCTCATGCCAGTAGTTCTAGCGCAAAAGTGGGGGAAGTAGGCCTACAGCCACATCTGCACCAACCAAAGCCCCCGATAATGTATCTCCCTCTTTTTAGGGTCTTGCCTCACCTTCACCAATTTACGCAGACCATTGTAAATGAAAGCCAGCACTGTTCGATCCAGAGCCAAATCGGCACCCACAGCCATTGCCCCAGCTATATAGTAATATTTTATGGTTTGTTGGCAGGACTGGCTGCAGAAAACACACCTGCATAGCCACGGTGCCAGAAATCGAACATGCTCTTCGCGAGAAATTGGGGTGGCCTTGTTGACAAAGTGAGAGATAATGTGACTATAACTAGTCATTGGCTTACTCTCGCGAGAAAGATGAGAGAGCTCTAACACATCAAGGTCGTCATACCATACGTCGACACCAATCGGACGGCCAGAGGAATGGAAGCTCGCTAATTGCTCCAAATCAAGGAGGGTTAGAGTCATGGGGCCGGCGGCGAAATGAAAAGTATTGTCGAGTCGGCACCAAAATGGCAACGCCGCCTGTAAGAACCCCATGTCGAGAGAATAGGGGGATTTTGAGATTTGGATAGGTTCGTAGATGCCGATGCTTTTCCATAACTGGCCATGGACGGCTTCGACGCGAGCGCACCAATTGATAAAATCGCGATGGACGGAGGAGTTGGGTGACCACGGCCAGTTACGAACAGAGGTGCCAAAGACATGGTCCTATGGGTACGGCAAGCGTTCTTCGAAATGAGCAAGATCGCGTGGGTGGTCGAGGGGGACTTCCCCACTGATGGTGGGGCCCAGAGAGTGAGAGCCTTCACAGGAAAAAATGGTGGATCCTTGAGACACCATTGGTGAATGAAGAGAAATTAGGGTTTCGAATTTGGGGAAGAAGAGTGAGAGAGACGGTGATGGTGGACGATTTTGGGAGAGCATAAGGTTTTTGAGAAGTCAAAATTTGACGGGTAGAGGGAGTCCTAAGATTTCTGGAGATGAGCACGTAAAGGTTTAGAGGAAATGAGTGATTAAGAATTAGGGGGTGATAAGAGTCCCAAGCGTGGAAGAACACTGGGTAGGAAATAGACAGTATTGGGACACTCAAAGGGCGCCATCCTGACGGCGCTAGTAACAACCGTAATTCGGGATGAGCAGAAAGAGAGAATAATATTTAAATATATTCAAAAAGGAATAAATGAGGAAGGTTGTAGAAAGTGCAATAGTGACATTGTCATGGCTTGGCAATCGAATATTAATGGCAACATGAAGGCCATGGCGTTTACAACAGTATGTTGTTAGAAGAAAAAGAACTGAAATTGCCACGTTGAGTATGGCAAACATGAATAAAAAAGCCGCCAAATTTAATGGCGCGAAGGAGATAAAGTTTAATCAAGTTATAGTCAAATCTTACTAATTGACCACAATTTGTGGGGGGCATTGTTTGGGCCCAAAAATAATTTTTGAAATCAGATTCGAAGTGGGCTAATATTGGTTTCTTTTTGCCACGCCGAAATGAATTGATTGGGCTCAGGTCACTTCGACTCGCGTGGAACAACCCACATTAGAGGCCCAGACCGGAATAAAATAGGAAGCCTATAGCCCAGTCGGCCAAAAATAGAAAATAGAAAATAGAAAATAAAATAAATAAAAATAATAAAGTCAAAATCAAACCCCTTACTTTTAGGGGTTGTTAGAAGAAGAATAACAGAATGGCTAAAAACAAGGCATTGTTATATATGCACATGCCTAAAATAAAGGCCATATGTTACTAAGAGTTTGAAATTTAGATAAAATGACACAACTGTCATAAACTAAAAATAAGGACGGCCATTCATTTCTAATGGTCAGGCTTGAATAAACTTTCCAACTCCAAGAATAAAGGATGGCAGGTTGCGGCCTGAAGTCTATAAAAGGGGTCCGAATTCGTCATTTAAAGGCATCAACACACGACGTCAAACAATCAACGCAACAATTCTCTCAATCAAGAAGTCATCATTTTTCTGATTTTTTAGTCTAAATGAACAAAGAATAGCTTTAGTTCAAGAAGGTAGAAAACCGATACGGATGTTTGTAGCCATACCTCATTCGGCTCGAAGTGAGGATATCAATGCACTCATTCCGTAACGTCATGAGGTCGTAGCCATCACTCACTCAGATTGGGCACGGTTCTAGGTGAGATATCAATGTGACGGAGTGGTACCCAGCATCCATATCGAGCGCATGCATGAAGAGGAGTAAAACGAAGTCAATTAATGCTCGTCGGAGTGAACAACCTCTGAATACACCCACAGGTAGATATGGCCGGAGTCATCAATGTGGCCGATTTGTAGCTAGAGTTCTTAGGGACTGCTCAATGCATCTCTGTCATAGATATGGCCCGAGTCATCAATGCGTGTGTCTGTAGTCGAGTCCTGTAAAGTTCGTGTGGCGAGTAGCTATAGTCTTCGAATATATTTTCTCTTCGATTTAAAGCTTTTCGACCCTTTTCGATTTTGAGAGTGCTGAATTAGTTAAGTCCTACATTGAGTTGTAGGCAAGTAGAATCTCAGGGGTAGTGTTTGCCTACTTCGATTCAGCATGTTTTTCAGATAGAAGTTTTGGGCGTATTACATTTTATTTTTCACTTCGAATTGCATCACTTTTTCATTTCGAAACATAAGACTCCCACTTGCGTGCTCCTACACACTGGCACACTCGCACCCGAATACGAGAAAGCTCACTTCAAATTGGTTGTTTTCCAATCTAACTCAGCCTGCTTGAAACCTGAGCGGCCACTTAAGCGTAGCCGGAGCAAATTTATGCAAACACTCTTCAATGACATTTTTTTTTTGGCTCTTTTTGATTGTCATCTCGGCTCCTCCTTTCTCTCTCATGTCCTTTTTTCTTTCAAAATGTTGTTTTAGTTTATATTTCTATTTATTGTTTAATCAAAAATAATAATTTTAGTTCTAAATTTTGCATAAATTTATTAAATGTATTATAAATAATCAAAATATAATATAAATAATAATGGTTCAAAAATATATGTACTTGAATAGAACGTTTAGCAAACAATCGATTTTATATTATTAATATTTCATTATTTAATTAAATTATATAATAATTGTGTTTTTTGCACACGTATGAAATGTATCCCATACGTTATCTGAATTATTTTGGCAATGGCGTCCCATCAATCACGATGCACGTATTTCACGGTTAAAGAGGCGTCCATCAAAGTTTAATTAAATTATATAACAATTGTGTTTTGTGCACACGTATGAGAATGTGTCCCATACGTTGGTATCTAAATTATTTTGGCAGTGGCGTCCCATCAATACCGATGCATGTATTTTAGGGTTAAAGAGGCGTCCCATCAAAGTGTAGGACCGCACAATTTTTATCCCTAATTTAGTGAAGATGTAGCAAATGTAATTTGTCCAACTTATCTATTTAATTTATCACTAAATTAAATGGATAAATATTTACATATGGTATTCATTGAATCAATCAATATGTTTTACAATATAAAGTTTAATTGAATTGGATAATTTGTAATGATTGATATAATTTATAGTTTATTTTTATTTGAATTTTTTTTTGATACAATCAATTTAAAATACTTTATAGATATCAATCAAAAAAATATCTTTATACACACGTACACTCAAGGAGAAAGGAGGAGCGGATAAAAGAGTTTAAATTTATGACCTTACTGTTACGAATTTCAAACCCCCACTATTGGCTCCGAGCCGAATAGCTTTTTTTATTTAAAAATATTGGTATAATTGATTGATTTGTAATGAATCATTTTCCGTCAAAAAAATGAAACAAAAAAAAATCATAAAATTATTATACTGCAATATTATTTAAAATTAAGATCAAGATATACATATATATATATATATATATATAATTCAAAATTCTTGAAGCTATCCAAGTAAGCATCATATATTGATATATTTGGATAGTATCAAAGAACTCTATTTTACTTGTATAAAATTTTATCATATATAGTTTTAATTAATTTAGATTTATATAAATATATGATTCATTATCATCATTTAAATAAATTTAAGATGAAATTGTATTTTGAGTATTTACCCAATCACTAACAATTTGAATTTTTCTTATTCATTAAATATGGGTACTTCTTCTTTTCTTCTCCTATATAAAATGTTTTGAATTCTGTCTCGCCATTTACATTGAAATTCATTGAATATTAATTATATCTTTCTTTTATATTTTCGCTTTTTATATACAGGCCGTTATATTTATTTCATTTTTTCATTTCGAACGTTCAGGCTCCGATTGATTTGATCCAAATTCAAAAACTCCATAAATCTGATTTTTTTTTAAGTAAATCAAATCGACGGATGAATTGATTTTTGACAGCCTCCATTGGTGGTAATTTATATCTCACTGCTGTGGGGAGATAAGCACAAAAATGTCGGTCGGTGCATTTAATTATCATCCCTAGCCAGCCGAACTTCTGGTGTCCACGACCACGAGTTCGCTTCGCAAGGCCCATAAATAGATGATCACCGTTTGTATGAGGCACAGTATTGCCATTTACGTTCCTTAGTTTTTATTCGTTTTTGCCTTATATAATTTACTGCCATGACCATGAAGATCAAAGTGAAGGACTCGACAATGGTGAGGCCGGTGGTTGTAACGCGGAGGGTCGGCTTATGGCTCTCCAATTTAGATTTGATTTCACCAAACATCCACGTAGTCACTGTGCATTTCTACCGCCACAATGGGGTAGACAACTTCTTCGACGCTGCAGTGCTCAAGGCGGCGCTCGGCCGTGCACTGGTGGCGTTCTGCCCCCTGGCGGGGAGGTTCAAGAGGGACAAGGATGGCCGCGTTGAGATCGACTGCAACGGCGAGGGAGTGCTGTTTGTGGAGGCAGAAACTGACGAGGTGGTTGATGACATTGGCCACTTTGCCCCCACGGCGGAGCGCAGTATCCTCATTCCGGCGGTGGATTGCTCCCAAGGAATTTCGACTTACCCGCTTTTGGTGTTGCAGGTATTTACTATGTTAAGTTCTACTTAAAAATCATGGAGGGGGCGAGCTTAACATAATTTCATGAAATTAAAATAGTAGTATTTTCGTTGATTATTGAATGTGTAGACTGGTAAAATATTTTTTTTGGCTAAATATATTAAATCTTTTTACAAGTAACCAAAAGCAGATAAAATTATAAAATTAATCATGTAAGTAAATCTTTTTTTTCCCCCTTCAGGTTTTCATCTTTTTATCCCCCCTTGGCAATTTTCATCTTGTAACTGCTAAAATTTAGCATATTTCACTATAAAAAAAATACTTCATTCACTAACAAAATATTTGTGAGACAGAAATTTCATTACATATATAAAATATATTTGATGCATTTGTGACAAAGTTTTAACATAGGTGGATTAAAATAGCAATTAATGATAAAATATTTGCTAATTGATTTGTAAAATTATGAACTATATATGTTCTATATCGAAATCTGTGATGGATTGGTTTGTAGCCTTTGTTGAAAAGGCAAGAATTGATCGGATGTTATTTCAATTTGACGATCTTTAGGGAGATGGGGGACCATCCCCAAAAAAGAAATAAATAAATAAAAAGGGAAAAGAAAATAAAGAAAAGAATAAGGAGGTAAAAAAAAAGGGAAAAATGAATGTAGGGAACATAGCCTTTGTGGATCGTCAATTAATTGGTTTCAATCACTTACCAACATACTTATCGTATATTAATGAGTATAACAAAAAATGTGTCATAAAAAAATGTGTATATTGGTTAGTGTAATCAAAAGTGTCAAAGAATATATATATATATATATATATATATATTGATGAGTGTAACAAAAAGTATTACACAAAATATTAAGGATGATCCAAATTGGGATAGGTGAGTCAGAATTCATATAACCAACTCTAATTGGAATCCTAAGTGATTATGAATATTATATGGGGGACAAACATGATACGTATGTAAAATAAAAAATATATAATTTAATTATATATTTAAAATTTTGAATAAATTAAATTATAAATATTAAAACTTTTTTTAGTATTTATTAAATTTCATATATTAAAACCAAAAAAATAAGATATAATTAGTATAGCATGGAAGATGAGACAAGATAAGAGAGAGAAAAAAGGGAAAGAATGGGTTGCTCCTTTTATATATAACTAGTATAATTGGCACATTCGATGTATGTGTAATAAAAATAAAATGTAATCTAAATGTGTATAAATGTGTGTGTATACATTAACTATTTTTATTATATCTTTTCAACTATATTTAATATATTGACTAAATTTATGAAAAGTGAATAACTATAATTACAGTAAGATTAAATTTTATGACTAAAAAAATAAGTAGAATAGAAAGTGCAAAAAAAATTAGAAAACGGGATATGAGAGAGGAGATCTAGAGGAAAGAGAATAAAAAAAAATTAAAAGTACGTTAGAGATGATGAGAGAATAATAACTAAAAGTTTTATATTTACAGTTATTCTAGTAGGGGTATTTAAAGTGTTCAACATTAAACACACCAAAAAAAATCAAAAAGGTTCTCACTTAATATATAGTACATATAGTACTAGCCTAGAACCTTGTACTATGCCCAGTATTATTTTTAAAGTATAATATCGTCAACAATTATTGAATGTATAATAAATTTGATTACTATAAATTTATAAAAGATAAGATAAAGAAGTAAATAGATCACAAATTTGAAAAGAAACTCTATTTTGAGTAGTATAATAGATGAGAAAGTTAATATGCATAAATATTACCATGACAACATCTTAATATTTCAAATATATTTATTCTCAAATTTTATGTTAATTTTTAAACGTAGATTATATATTCCAACTTGATAAAGATATAATAATAAAAATAAATTTAGGGCCTGTAATAAAAGGTAACTTTGTAGTACCTAAAAGGTAACTTGATTGTGTTAAGGTTGATTTTCTATGTTATTATCATATTAAACAAATTATTGTTCAATATTAAGATTACATATTTATGCACTTAACTATTTAGTAAAAGAAAAGCCTCATAGTTATTTTGCTAAAAATTACTATCATTAATCTATACTGATAAATATTAAAAAAAACAAAAGTGACAAGGGCCTAATAAACATGACAGAATTACATACATTTCCTATGTGCAAATCAAATATTATACAAATTATTGATTTACGTGAGTCATGGAGTTTTAATTATAATTTTATCGAATTGATATAAATTAACTAATGATGAATAGTGATATAGAATACCAAACAAAAACAAAACTAACTAAGAAGATACATAAGTAACATTAAAGTTATAATGAAGAGATGGATGTATCATTTTAAGCATCAATTAAAGTTTGATTAAAAAGTACATTTTAAGCATCAATTAACATTTTAAGAAGCAATCAAATTTTGTTGACATATTTTAAAAAAAAATGTTTCATAAAAATTGGTAACGCATTCGAGTACGAAATTTGTTGAAATTAATATAAATTATAATATATCTTTGTTAGCTAGGATTCACTTGCTCAAATACTCTTACATGTTATTATGTTTGTTAATAGGTAAAATGTTAAAATATATCTAATAAAAATTGCTAAAAAGAGAAGTTAAATCACTACAAAAAAATCTAAATTAGCCACGGAAAAAATTCGTGGTTAAACCGTGGTTAATAGCCACTGAAAGGAAAGAGAAATAGCCAGAAAACACTAGCTACGGATTAGCCATGGAAAATCCGCGACTAACGTGGCGCCAAAAATGGCACCTTTTCCCTGAAATTTAGCTACGGCCTTAGCCACGGAATCCGTAGCTAAGGATATATATATATATATATATATATATATATCTAATTGGGAAAATATGTCTACGGAACAACCACGACTTATCTGTTGCTAAACTTGAATGTTCTCAGTACCGCCTAGGGTCTTGGTTATCACTTAGGCGGTGTCTTCCACAATACATTTTTTCACTATCTTTTTGTTTTTGCTTTCTTTTCTCCAAAATAGTCTCTACAAAATGGGACGAAAATAATTAAACTAAATTATAGTTTCTTAACCTAAAAACTAACAATTTAAGCTTAATTTGGACCAATATTATTAACACACACAAAATAAGCGTATACCTTAGAGTGGAGTTATCTGGCTAACTTTTTAGATAGAGCATTTTATGAGAACATTTCATAGCCATTAGTTTCAGCACTTTTGTCAATTCGTGTGTTTTGTTAGGTTTAGTTCTTTTCTTTTGCTAGGGACTAGCAAAAACTTAAATTTGGGGGTGTGATAACTCTATTTTATAGAGTTATTTTAGAGCCTAGATTAATAATATCGGCCCAAGTTATGTTAAATTGCTAGTTTTTGGGTTAAGAAACTTTAATTTAGTTTAATTATTTTTGTCCCGTTTTGCATAGACGATTTTGGAAAAAATGAAAGCAAAAATATAATGAAAAAATGCATTGTGGAAGACACCGTCTAAGCGATAACCAAGACTGCCTAGGCGGCTATGCCCCTAGAATTGGGTCTCGCTTCCTTCAGCCGCGAAAATAAATTTATCCACTTTTACCAAAACATCTTGAACTATGCCTACTAGATAGGCCAAGCTCCTATTTGCTAATAACAATGTAACAAAAGTAGGCATAATTTCCCCAAATTCAAGCTTCTTATAAATAGACATGGGCATTAGATTAAAAATCGCCCCTAGATTAGACAATGCCCGCCCCACATTTACCTCCCATTGAACACGGAATTGTAAAACTACATGGATCCTTCAACTTTGGTGGAAGCTTGTTCTGAATAATAGCACTGCATTCTTTTGTCAGCGATACAGTTGCATACTTGCCCAAACCCCGCTTTTTAGATAAGATATCCTTCATAAACTTCACATAGCTGGACATCTGTTCCAAGGCTTCAGCAAATGAAATGTTTATCAATAATTTCTTAAAAACATCTAAAAACTATTGGAACTATTTGTCAAGTTTACTCTTCTGCAACTGTTGAGGGAAAAGGGGGGAGGGGGGTGTTAATACCAATCTTGACCACTTTGTCTCCTCCTCTTCAGGTTGTTGGGACCTGCTGACTTCATTCTGCTTGGTTTGCTTGTCCTTTTTTTCTTTTGACTTCTAAACTTGTATCCTCCTTATGCTTCTTAGGTACTGTTTCTATCGCCTTACCATTTCTAAGAGTGATTGCATTGGTTGTCTCCCTATTATCCCCATGGGAAGCTTGTGTATCAGATGGTAAAGGTCCTTGTGGCTTATTGCTTAACGTATTAGCTATTTGGTCCATGGTCTTCTCTCATTCTTATCGAAGCTTCATAATTCTGCATCCTTGCATCTGTTTACTGAATGAACTATTGCAACTTTTCTTCAATGGAATTCCTTTCTTCAAGTGGTTGAGACCCCTGCTAGAAATTCTGTTGAAAACCTAGTGGTGAGGGTGGTCTAGAAGATGTAGAAGCACCTTGAGTGTTGCTCCACTGAGAAATTCGGGTGGTTCCTTCCACTCGAGATTGTATGTTTTTGAGTATGGGTTATTTTGATTCCTGTTCTGATTAACCACAAAGTTGGTTGCTTCCGTTCGTGTGTGTCTCCAAGTAGGCGTGGACCGTAAGCACTCTGATGACCTTCGCCACATTGTTCACATGCACTTGCGATTTGCTGTACATGTTGTGTTTGCTGACTTTGTCCAACAAAAAGACTATCGAGCTTGCTGTCTAGCTTCTTGAGTACAACTTCAAAACCTATTGCAATTTGGGCTGCTATTGCTTTAGAAGGATCAACCTGGTGAATACCGACAGCTTTAGATGAACCATCTCTCTTGGGTTCTAAAGTTGTTAGAGGTTAGCTCTTCTAATAATTTCAATGTCTCGTCGAGTGATAAATACAATAGCGGACCTATAGCAGTGGAATCCAATTGGGTGCCCATCTCAATGTCAACCCATAATAAAAACGGCGAACTTGTGTGGCTTCAGACAACTCATGGTGTGGACATCTTCTAAACAAACCCTTGAATCTCTCATAAGCATCAAAGAGAGATTCATCGTCAAACTCCTTGAAGTTATAAATCTCTTGTGTGAGTTTCTCGGTTCTAGCAGGAGGGAAGAACTTACTAAGAAACTTTGTAACCAACTAGTTCCAAATGGTAATGGAATTATGTGAAAGAGAGTCGAACCACTCTTTTGCTCATCCATCTAACGTTCTACTGAACAACCTCAATTTGATCTCCTCTGATGTCATTCCAATTGCAGCAAAATTATCCACAATCTCAAGAAAGTTCCTAATGTATGTATTAAGATCTTCAGCTGGCAAACTATGAAATCTGATCTCCCTTAATGCTTGATTTGTGGTGGTGCCCACATAAAAATTAACAGTTCCCAGTGTGGTCGAACAATGTTGAATCCAATATTGTCAACACTGGGTGTCATGTAATAGATGATCTTCCTGAGTGCCACATTGTTAACATTGACTGCTCCATCAACCTGATTATTTCTTTGATTAGCTCGAATAATGTCAACCTCTTGAGGATCGACTTCTTCATCCTGCTGCCTATTGTCTTCGTCCATTGATGATAACTCCAATGACTCTAATTCCTTGCGTGCCTTGGTCAATATCCTATTGTCCCGATCTCCGGGTTGTATGCGTACTTTGGTGGACCTTGACTGCGCATAAACTAGAGTACCTAATAGCAGAAATAAAAAGAATTAAGAATAACAAAATTGTAAAATGAAAACAAGAAAACTTAGAAAGATTAGTCCTCGGCAACGGCGCCAAAAACTTGTTGCGTTGTATAATGGCACATGCAAGTGTATGTATCTTACAAGTAGTATAAAAGTATCAATCCCACATGTACTAATTCCTAAGCAATTTCCTACTATTCTTTACACACTTGTTACTTCTTAATTTTAGCAATTAAAAGTAAAGAATAGAGATTTGTGAATTCGAGAGCAAGTAAAACAACATACGAAAGTAATGAACTATAGAAGAGAAATACCAATAAAGAATAACCTAGGTCTTTAACTTCTCCTTGTATGCTTTTTCATTGATTCTCCCGACCTCTCTATCAAGTAACAAAGCATGCTCAATAATTTGAAATTCTATTTTATCTAAACTACTCTTTCGATATAGCATAAACCTTATTAACTAGATTAATCATCTATATCTCTATGAGAATTGAACCTAGATAATAGCATTAAGGCCCAATTTCGAGTGACTACCTAAGGTAAGTTGGTACTCTCATCATTTCTACGAATTATATTCCCAAGGGATATAAACTCAGGCTGCTTTGTTCAGTTCTAAACATTGAAATCCTCTCTCGTGCTCAATCAAGGTTAACAAATCAATTCTAATAATGGCTAATCACTAGAATGCATTAAGATCAAAACAAAATAATTGAGATGTAGAGTATGCAATAGAGATTCAGAGAGTTCAATTACAATTCATACAAGGTTCTATCAAAAATCTAGAAACGAGTTTAGTTCACCATACAAACAAAATTCATGGCAAAAACTGTACAAAAATTAGATATGAATAACAAGAAGAGATTGCAAGAAGAAAACTGGGTTGTGGCGCGAATCTCCTTCTCTAAGACTCCCTCTGTGATTCAGATATGTCTTCTACTCTCTAGGGTTTTTCTCTCCGTCCAGAACTCCCCTTTTCTATCTAGAAATTGCCTTTTTTAAGGTAAAAACATAAGAGACCGAAATTTCTGCGAGTTTCCAATTAACCGCCTCCACCTAGGCGATCAAATGTACTGCCTAGGCAGTAGGTTCTTGGGAAAATGTCTGACACAGTGATCCTCAATGCCGCCTAGGGGGTGCTGGCAGCCGCCTAGGCGGCTACGCCCCTGGAACTAGGTCTCGCTTCCTTTAGTGTCGCCTAGGTGGTCTTGGTTATCGCTTTTGCGGTGTCTTCCACAATGCATTTTTTCACTATCCTTTTGTTTTCTGTTCTCCAAAATTATTTCTGCAAAACGGGACGAAAATAATTAAACTAAATTAAAGAAAATGCATATGAGAAGAAAATGATGATTTAAGATCAACGAAAAATAAGATTGTATACCAATCAAGCAATGAAGAAGAAAAAGAATGGATGACAGTTGGAATGGCTGCTGCCAATTTGAGGCCAAGGAATTAGAATAAAAGAGATTTTGTTACGGTTGTTTTGGTTGAGAAAGAAAATGATTTTTTTATCGAGGAGAGATAAATAGAGAGTTATGCACATTAAGAATACTAATGATATTTCAATTTTGAATGTTCTAAGAAATCAACATAGTCAATAAGATAGCCAATGAGAAATTTTCTTTTTAATTAAAAATTTTAAAATTTAGAATTTTGTCAAAATTGAAGGTGTTTTGGGTCACCACCCTAAAAAAAGCTATCTATTATACTCAATCGATTACACCGATATTCTGAATGGATGATAAACTATTACAATCACCCAAACTATCAATTATATCAATATTCCTCCTGAAACACAAACTATTACAATCAATTAAACTACTATACAATAGAAATAAATTAGTATTAAACTAGAACAACACTCGCATTAATGGAAAATCGAACCGATTAACCTAAGGTTATGTGGTCTCCACTTTACCATTAAAACAATGGCTTATTAGCCAAAAATATATAATGGAATAGATAAATAGTATAAATAAGCTCCATTGGGACAATTTTCGCTAATTCATAAAAATGGAAAAATTATAATATTAGGACAATATGTTGTACCCTCTAATAATTTTAGGAAAATAGCTTTTTCATTTGCAATTTTAGGATAACTTTTTCATTTGCAAATTCAAGACATGAATTTAAGATTTTGTGGCACATTTAGAATAAAATTCCGACCAATTTTTTCAATTTTTCGACAAATTTGCAAATATCAAGGTGAGAAGTCCTAAATGTGCCAAAAAATCGTAAATTCATAGCTTGAAATTGCAAATAAAAAAGTTAATGTCCTAAAATTATTGGAGGGTACAATATACAGTGCTAAAATTATAATTTTTCCTATAAAGATTCAAATACATCATGTGACACATTCAAGATTCAACATCGAACCAAATATGCCAAAATTTAAAGTTACATACCGAAAATTGTCAATGAACAAAATAGAGGATTGAAATTTCAGAGGAGCTGAGTTATAGAAGATTTAAAAAAAAAAAGAATTCTAACAATAAAAACACTACAATTTAAAAGCTCCAAGACATTTATCAAAATTCAGAAAATCGAGTGTCAAATTAGTAAAAGAAAATTGATAGATTTATTTTACCTGGTCAATCAAGTATTCGAATATTGAGACTGTGTTTACTATTTAGATATTCCCCGGACTGGCAAGAAGAGTTTGAATTAGTTAACTTGTTTTCTGTTGTCGTTATTGTCGTTATTGTTCATACATAATTGATGGTTCAGTGAGATTAGATTATTGGTATGTTTGTATGGGTTTTAAAAAAATACTTCTTGAGCTATTTTTTTAGTAGATTTTTTTTTAAAGCCAACTAGATTTTCATCTCGATACAATAATTAAAAGTGTTTTTATTTGAAACCAGTTTGTAAAACTTCTAACAAAAGCCATGTTTTTTACTTTTTCTTCTAGTTTTTTTTTTTTTAAAAAAAGTTCATCAAACACAATTTTTTTTAATGAAGTACTTTTTTTTCTTCAAAAAATAAGTGCTTCTCTTCTAAAACAAGCCCATCAAATGAGCTTTATAATGCAATAGATTTATTAAAAAGAGAATAACTTTTAACTAATTATGAAGATGGGATAGCTAAGATTTAAAATTATTAAAAAGGTAATTTAATATAAAATGAAATTAATATTATTTATACTATTTTATTTTTCATTTAAGTTTGTGATTCTTTATTTAATATATATATATATATATGTATATATATTTTCTTTTAACATTAATTTCTTTCAAAATATTTATTATATTATAAAATCACAATGACTTTTGACTATAATTGCCAGAACTTATAAATTATAAGCTATAAATAATACTCAATGATTATAAAAATTATATTATTATTATTATTACTCCTTTTTATATGTTAAAATTTTCAAACTTTTACTCAATGATTTTTCTTCAACACAAATTATATTTTTATGAATCTATCCATCACAATAAATCAATACATAAGTATGACATTCATCTTTTACTGTCTTAAAACAATCATAGATATAATTTAAATTATTTCATCAAGTGTGTTAGGAGAATAAAGTGCAAAAATTTCTTATATATAACCTTTTCATGCTCTGATTTTAAAATTTAGAGGTTAGAATTATTTCTAGCACTTCCAGAAGATTGATTAGCTTTCAATTTTCTTTTTAGATTATTATTCATTAATTGTAATATAAATCAACTAATTCTTTTTCAAAATGCAAATTGTTCAACACGTAAAATAAATTGAAATTCTATTATCAAATTAGTGCATATAAGAAGATAAAAACAAAAGCTACTAAAAATGATAACCAACTATATTATGTCAACATATCATCATTATTTTATTTCATTAAGTATTTCATAATTATATCCCCCTATAAGTTATTCTATTCCAATTTTTCTTATGAACCATAAAAGGTAAATGATTTACAATTTAGGGACATAGATCAATTGCTTGTCATATGTTGTTGGTTCGAGTAAAAATTTTTCAAAAATGCAGATACTTTGTGAAAAGGAACAATAATTATACTCAGTAATGCAAAAATAGAAAAGGGATTTTTATTTTTACTTTTTCATATAGCAATTTTTTTTTACATATATCATGTATTTAATATTCGTATCAAAAAGAAAATATTTATTTATTGAAGTGAAAAAAAGTTAATCCAAACACCTTGCAGATCACACACTTCAAATGTGGTGGAGTCTGTTTAGGTGTTGGACTCCACCACCATGTAGCAGATGGAATATCTGCTATGCATTTTGTCAACACATGGTCCGATATAGCTCGAGGCCTCGACATCACCATCCCGCCGTTCATCGATCGGACCGTCATCCGTGCCCGTAATGCCCGAAGCCTGCCTAAGTACAAACATGTTGAGTTCCAACCCCGTCCGTCGCTAAAAATCGCTCAATGTAGTTTCTCTGATGCTGCTCCTGAAATATCAGCTTCCACATTCAAGTTAACACGTGGCCAACTCGAAGCACTGAAATCCACCGGCAACAAAGACAGTCACATGTTGTCGGTCACTTACACGACATACGAGACCCTAGCAGGGCACATCTGGCGTTGTGTATGCCAGGCTCGTGGCCTGCCCGAAATTCAAGACACCATGTTGTACCTCATATGCGACGGGCGGTCTAGGCTCCAACCCCGACTCCCACGGGGGTACTTTGGAAACGCGGTCTTCCCTGCCACGGTGGCCGCCACTTCTGGTGACCTCCTATCCCAGCCGTTGAGCCATGCCGTCAGCAAAGTTCATGAAGCTATAACTCACATGGACAACGACTATCTGAGCTCCGCTCTCGATTATCTGGAACTTCAGCCTGATCTTAAAGCATGCGCACGGGGGCCGCATTGTTTTAGTTGCCCAAATATTGGGATAACCAGTTGGAGTAGGCTTCCCTTTTATGATGCAGATTTTGGATGGGGTCGGCCAATCTTTGTTGGACCTGGCAAGGCTCCTCCAGAAGGCAAAAGTTACGTGTTGCCAAGTCCAACAAATGATGGCAGCTTGTTGCTCACTATCACTCTGCCGAACCAACAAATGATGCTCTTTGAGATGCTCCTATATAACATCGACTCCGTGAGTATATGATCCTATCTAAAATGTTGAGCTCAGATTTGTTGAGGAGTGAAGTAATCTTGTTTGTGAAAAGTTAAGAGTTGCTCTAGGTTACCGAAAAGGTCAAGAGTACCTCAAGGTATTGCATGTAATTAAGGTGATAAATCCTAGAATAAGTAATCTAAGAGTTCATTAATAAATCCTAAAACAAAAAGAATTAATTTTAAGAGTTATAGCATTTAATAGGAGACTAGTATAAATAATTGCTATGTGCTAGGTATTTGGTGTGAATGTGTCAGTAGGGAGAGAAAAGAAGAGTTTAGTTGTAAAAAGTGTTTGTTGAGTAAAGTTTGAATGAAATAAAAATGTTGATTGAATCAGAAAAATTGAATGTTTTATCTCCACTTCTTGCCTTTTCTAAACTTTAAAGTACTTTTACGCAACAAGGTTGATTAATTAGAAGAGATTAAATTTTTAATTTTCCTTTTCTGTTATTCGGTGTCCATTAATTCCTCAAAGTTTGTATGATTATTCACACAAAAACTACACTCGCGTGGATATGTTCCCACTTTATAATTGTAAGTTGTAATTGAGTAAATTGGACAATTGAGCATCATGTTTAAGTCTGAGCTAAAATTTTCCCGAAACATTAATGGAAGTTCTCACCACTAAAAATATGTGTGTGGTAAAAAAAGATTACAACAAGGACTAGAAAGAAAAAGAAAAAACCAAAAAAAAAAAATGAAAGCGGAAAAAGAAAATGAAAGAGGGATTATCTAAAATAAGGAACTATTATATTGGGTTAATATTAGGCACCCTAATAATTTATTAAAATGTAAGAGTACCTGTTATTTGTATAACAGATTGCAATCACCTGATGCCTGTTATTTAAGTTTGAGTATCCTGTTACCTAATAGTTACTTTGCAACTTTAAATTTTTCTTAGATGTATGTGATGTATTAAATCAATTCTATCTAATCCACTGATTCATATCTTTTATTTTATTTCTTAACTAAATTCTACTAGATGTATTCTAATTTTATGTGCCTACAAAATAGCATTCCACTGTAACCTAATTAATATACCATTATTAATCATCAAAGTTACAATTTACATCACTCTTAATATATTCTTGATTTTCAGAGTAGAGAAATTAACTAAAAAAACTTATATTTCTATATATAGAATATAAAAAAAAAATTAAACTATTAGGTTCTAATAGAAATAAGCATTTTATAGGATCACCATATAGTACTTATAAATTCGAATAAATTATTTCAAATAATTTTGTACTATACAAAGTTTATCTCAACTATATGTGTTTCCGTTGTTTTTTATCATTGAAATTTGTTAATCTTTCTTGAAATATTTTAATAGTATAGAATTAAAATTATGAAGTACTAGATAATGACAATATTTCATATTTTGTTGGTAAGGATAGACTTTTTGCATAATTATTAAATAATTATTTTTGAAGAGGCATGAATTTTATTTTATTTTTTTAATTTTTTAGAGCCTTAATCTCATTTTTAGTTATTCATTATAGTAATGTAAAATATTATATTTTTTAAACTTTATTTTTTGATTTCTGAAATTACTTAAAAAAATACAAAGATAGATTCATAGGTTTCCGTACCTTTTGTTTCTTCTAATTAAATTATATTAGATGTATTTTTATGTGGCCACAAAATAAAATTCCACTATATCTTAATTATTATGTTATGTTAATCATTATAGTTATAATTTGCATCACTTTAAATGTATTCTTGATTTGAAAAGTAGAGAAATTAATTGAAAACCTTATATAAATTCTGTATATAGAAAATAACCAGAAAAAAACCTGTTGAGTTATAATAGAAATAAGAATTATATGAAATCACCATAATATACCATACAAATCATAGTATGTAATATAAAGCATGACTATCTTGTAATTTAAAATAAATTATTTTAAGATTCATTGCATTACACAAAGTTTATCTCTCCTATCTATACCATATATTAAAGTGCCTTTTTATTTAAAATATAAAAGAGCACCTTTATAATAATAAACGTAGAATGATTAAATTTTTATTCTGGTACTTTATAAAAACGTATAGGTAATTGTAAAAAAATAAATAAGATTTAATTATATAATTAAGAAATAAATATGAAAGCCAAAATATATGATTAGGTTGAATAGTGTGTTGGGGTGGGGGAGTTGAATAAAGGGAGAAAGAAGGGAGAAGACATAGAGATATGGAATGAATTACATAGAGAAGACATGTTGGTTTTAGAGATAAAGGCCAATTAATTATAGGTTACATATCAAAATTCAATTTTTAAATTTGTTGAAGAAGTAAAAATTGACACATAGTCTTATTTTAGAAGGCCCCATGAAAGAAATGTAGAAAAAGAAAGAAAGAAAGAGGACAACACAAACAATAATAAAATTCAAAATAATAAGTGGAAGAAACAAGGTAAAAAATCAAAGAGAAAGTGGTAATTTGATTCTATTGGAAAAAATTCATTTTCCAATACCTGCATTTTCTTGTTTTGTTTTTTTTTTTTGTTTTGAAGGAAAACGGTAGAATTTATTCATGCAAAGTAGCGTCCGACAAAACAACTGAAGAAATGTGGGAAGGCACAATGTCCACTCCCTCACAATAAGTAACAACTCCTTTGGCTAACAAGTGAGCTACCTCATTGCCCGTTCTACGGACATGGCTTAAACAACAAAGTTGAAAAACTGAGATACACTCTTTAATGTCATAAACAAGGTGACCAAGTTCAAAGATATCTTCTGCTCTCCTTTGGAGTTTATGCACAAGGGATAGGTAGTTCAATTCGAGATAAATGCGAGTCCAATAACGTCATGTTGCCATCTGGATGGCTTTGAGTCCGACCATAGCTTCTGTTTGCTCCGGAGACAAGATCCCTGGACAGCGGCGCCGCAACCAATCGCAGCATCTACCTGTATCATCCTTTGTGACAACGCCCAAGCCAATTTTACCATTATCCGCAAACACAACGCCATCAAAGTTGAGCTTGATCAAACCTGAAGGAGGAGGTCTCGAAGAAGTCGAGGAGCGGTCAACGCCACGCCTGCTCGAAGGGACAATCGCAAGCCAATTGGATTGAAGGAAGTTCTGGGCAAAAAAAAACCAACATGTCCCGTTCAAGAAACGACTCCCCTACCATCTTCTTATTCCTACTCCACCATAGCGCCCAAGCAATAGTTAAAAACAGACACGTACTATCCGCTGGTAGGGATTCCACATTCCACCAAATCCATTCCCAAGCCTCAAGATCCTATTTCGACACCACTGTCCATAGCAGACTGGAAATGGCCCAAACCTGCCTAGAGAAAGAGCAGTCGAGAAGTGTGTGATGCTGACAGTATGTTATTTTTACCTAGTTTTAGGTCTCAATTATGCTTATTTTGACTAACTTTGGATCTTAAATTGATTAAAATTTCACAAAAGTTCATTCTTATTTGCCATAGGTGAAAATTGATGAAAATGAGCTACAAACGGGCCAAACGATGGTAAAAAGTGCAGAGGGATGTCGTAACATGAAGCTGGAGGGCTAAATTTAAAAATAATCATGTTCGTCCCACAAGGCAAGCTCACGCCTTATAGGCTGAAATTCCTACGCGAGAATGGAAAAGAAGAATCTTGATATGGCAAAGAGTTCAACTTAGAAACAAATTCCCTAATTGCCTACGACTCCTAGGGTTTGTCAAAGAGTTATCTTAGCCCTCTTAGAAATTTGGTCTAGGGTTTGAACCCTATATATACCCGATTGTATCTTATTGTTTAGAGATCTTGGATTTCAATCTTTTATTATAGTTTAGTTTTAGTCCTTAATTTTCAGCTTTTATATTTTTATTGTTATTATGGCCATACATGGCTAAACTACTTTATTCAGTCAAAGAGTAATTCGAGCCAATGTTTTCTTCAAGGATTGTGAGATCTAATCGGTTTGCTTGTCTTTGAATTTTATATAGTATTTGTGTATTTTTCTGTGCTTTTTGAGAAAACTCCATCTCTTATTGTTGTTTTATTAGTTGTGCAATTATGGCCCATTGTTCAATTAATTTAACTTCATAGTTCTAGTTGAGGAAATCAAATCCGTAATTGTTTGATTGAACCAACACAAGTAGAAAGTAGTATAATTATTATACTATGAAAAATACATAATTTAGCTTCGAGCAACCACGTTTGTAGATTAGTTGGCAAAGATTTAGGTCTTTCTAGTTTTTAATGCTGTTAACGGGTTAAATCCTATCGTTTGACTAGGGTTATTCGTTAATTAGGGATTATTCATAGCATTTGCATGTCTAGTCTATTATTGAGGAAAGATTACGTTGGATGAGTTCTCTGAAGGCTTTAACTAATCTATTGTATGAATTAAAAGCTATTTTTTCAATCAATGATCAATCTATGAAAATGTTGTGCGAAGAATTACCTTTGACTGATTCTTTATTCTTACAGATTTACTTTTGATTTTTTTTTCTTGCTTTTAGTAACTTGTCATTCAAAACCCTCTTTCTTCGCTTTATTTTGCACTCTTGGTTATCTTGGGAAGTAGGCGACAAGTTATTCCATGTGTAATCGACCCTTGTCACCCTATCTACAAATTAATTTTGTAGTTAGAGGAGTAGGATTTATTTTTGATGGATTCAACACCTATCAGATGCACATCCTCCTTATCAAAGTCACACCATAGATAGGTGCTAATAGCAAGGCACTTACGGCGTATCAAGTTTGCACCAGTGGGCAGAGTCCCCCGGAAAACACACCAAGCAAAAACTTTAAGCATCGGGGGAATCCTTAGACTCCACAGCTTGGTCCATCTTTGGTCAGTGTCAGAACTTGAGGAGGACGCATGGATTAATGGATCAAGACTTGCTCTCAGGTGATAAGCGCTCCAAACACTGAACATCCCGATCTTCAAGTAGTGCCAAATAAGAGTATCTGGAGGGTTGGCCCTCCCCAGCGGAATCCAACGTACACAGTCCGCATCAACTGAGGACAGAACAATATCTAAAAGGTGGGAATCCCAAGTCCTTGTTGATCTATCAATGAGATCGCTCACGTGAGTAAGAGGACAGAGAGGCGGAGGTGGTACCAAAAGTTTGACAGTGTTGGGTCTAGGGAGCCACTTGTCTTCCCAAATGCGAATATCCTCTCCGTTTCCCACCCCCCATCTTAAACTCGCTTGCAAGAGGTATTGGATAGAATGTATACTTTGCCAAGTAAAGGATGTGTTACTCCCCAAAGGCGCAAACATGAAATCCAAGTGCGGGAAGTATTTTGCCTTAAGTGTGCACGCAAGCAATATGTGTGGCTCCTTTGTAAGTCTCCATCCTTGTTTTGTGAGCATAGCGTCGTTGAAGTGTCGTAAGCATCGAAAGCCAAGACTCCCTTCAACCTTTCGCTTACACAGTGCTCCCCAAGAAACCCAATGGATATTTTGGACCTCCCCATTGTTACAATAAAACTGCGAAAAAATGCTCTTGAGCTCTCGAATAAAGCAATCCAGGAGCCGAAAGCACCCCATGGCATAGGATGGAATTGCTTGAAGGACTTACTTGAGAAGTACCTCCTGCCGGCCTTGGGAAGAAACTTGGAGGAATAGTTTGCACTCTCTTAATAACCTTGCTCCGGATTGAAGCAAAGATCGATGCTCTAGAGCATTCTACCACTGAGGGAAGTCCCAAATATAGGTCATGATGATGTACTTCAGGCACCTCAAGTGTAGTGGCAAGGGACTCTCTACTCTCGAATAGCACATTGTGGCTGTAGACAACTACCGATTTTGGCAGTTCATCACCTACCTTGAGACCACCGCATAGCTTCTCAGAACATCCTTGATCCTCACCACTTCACCCGCGACTGTACGACATCGAATGAGGGTGTCATCGGCAAACAAAAGGTGAGAAACACGGAGTGCACCTTGAGATACCGCAATTCCTGTAATGTTATTACTCTGTTCCTCTCTACAAAGCAAGCAACTTAGCACTTCTGCACATAATAGAAACAGGTAAGGAGAGGGAGGATTGACTTGATGAAGGCCTCTCTCTGGCATAATGTGACCAAATTGGGATCCCCAAGCATGAAAGAGTATGTCACTGAAGTAACACATGTCATAATAAGTTGGACAAAACGTGCATGAAACCCCATTTTAAGCATGACACTTTCAAGAAAATGCCACTTGACCCTATCATACACTTTACTCATATCCAATTTCAGAGCTAAAAACCCTCTTGCCCTTCTCTTTTAGTCCTCAAGAAATGGTTAATCTCAAACGCCAACAACACATTATCAAAAATAAGTCTATTAGGAACAAAAGCCGATTGAGTGGGGGAAATAACAGAATCTAAAATGGGCTTCAACCGATTAGCGATGCACTTGGACGCCAGTTTATAAACTACATTACACAATCCAATTGGGCGGAATTGTGTGATAAGTGTGGGATTACGACACTTTGGAATTAAAACAATATGTGTGAAATTCATTTTAGGCAAGAAATCATTGTGGTTCAAAAAATTCAAAACACAATGAGTAATTTTACTAGCAACAACAGGC
>CM047871.1:5244419-5319419 GCA_026212405.1 Petrea volubilis | reverse complement strand
CTCTACAACCAATTTGACAGCCTTAAATGGGAAAAGCAATTATCAAGACGTCGAGTGGAAAGGGGACCTAGCCGCATATAAATAGAACCCTAGAGAGTCCTCCCATCACCGGCTTTCTAGGGTGGGCCTACACCAGCTGTCAAAACCATGTCTACTAACTAAAAGCCTTAACAATAGTGGGTCAATAAAGCCTTATAAGTTAAGTCCTATTAGCCGTATTTATTTAGCCCGTTTTTATTTGATTAAAAATAAAATGTCAATTAATAGAAGTCCAAATTCTAACATTCTCTATTGATCCTCTCTACCCAGTGGATTCCCTGACAATATTACTTTTGTTATTCAGCAGGAAATTGCAAAATATTTGAAGGGTCAGACTGTTCTTGAACAACAACAGACGCACACTGCACATTTTGCTACTCAGTTTGTGGGTACTACTCTTCCTTATGCTTTTACTTGCCTGAGTTTTGCAAAGAAAGGTTGTTGGATTATTGACACTAGGGTATCCACCCACATGTGCTCTCAATTGAACCTATTACAGTATCCTAAACCTCCCTCCAAGCTACTACCTGTTTATCTCCCGGATGGGACCACCAAGCATGTCACTCACACTAGCCATATTTCACTGCATTCTGATTTACTACTTCATGATGTTCTGTTCATTCCCACCTTCCAATATAATCTGCTCTATGTTTCCAAGCTCACTTACACCTCTAATATCACATGCATTTTCTTATCTTCTCACTGCCTATTGCAGGACCAGAAGACTAAGAAAGCGATGGCCATTGGTCAGTTAATAAGCTCCTTATATATGTTAGACTTTGATTCCTTCACACACACATCCGTTGTAATTCTGCTACTATCTCTAAATCTTCAGATTATACTTTACATAAACTCTCGTTTAGTTTCTGATTCTTATCTCAATACTTGTAAGATTTCACAGCATGGTAATACACATACTACTTTCAACTTATGGCACAAAAGAATGGGGCATATTTCGGTCTCAACTATGCAACATTTGTCTTGTGTATCTAATTCTACACATTACTATATTGATGCATGTGATATTTTTCATATGTCAAAGCAGCACAGGCTGCCTTTTCCTAGAGGTTCAATCCATTCCAAAGCTATTTTTGAACTCCTCCATGTAGATATATGGGGACCTTATAAAAAGCCAACTATTAATGGTGATCATTTTTTTCTTACCATCGTAAATGATTTCAGCCGTGCCACCTGGACCTATCTTTTATCTCAAAAAAGGCTCACACCTTCCATCTTAACCTCATTATTCACTATGGTTTGCACTCAATTTAATCTCAATATTAACCTGGTTAGAACTGACAATAGCTCAGAGTTTTTGAGTCATGAGTGCCACAAAATATTTCTATCTAGAGGCATTATCCATCAAACATCTTGCATTCACACTCCCCAACAGAATGGAGTAGTTGAACGAAAACATAAACAACTACTCCAAACTGCTAGGGCCTTTATGCTCCAGTTAAATCTTCTTTCAAAGTTTTGGGGTGATTCTATTCTTGCTGCCACATATTTGATAAATAGAACCCCTAATTCTGTCTTGAATAAGAAAACTCCATATGAACTTCTACATGGTCACCCTCCTGATTATTATCATGTAACAATATTTGGTTGCCTCTACTATGCAGCAAATACTTCTCCCTTAAAAGATAAATTTTCCTACCGGGCTCATAAGTGTGTGCTAATTAGTTATTCCTCTGGCAAGAAAGCCTACAAGTTATACAACTTACACACTTATACAATTTTCTCTTCTATCGATGTTCATTTTTATGAGCACATTTTCCCATTTCATTTTTCCTCTACTTTTGAGTCCTCTTTCCCTCTTCCTTTACCTACTTCTCACTCTGATCTTCCTTCTCATTCTCCATTCTTTGAGACTACTCTTGAGTTATTCCCAACTTCTAATTCTAATCATCCACCCCTGGTTAGAGATAGTTCTAGAATCAGCAAACCACCTGTTTGGCTTCAAGATTATAAATGCACAACCATACCTAGCACTAAAGCTGCTCTTGTCTTTGATCCTTCTTCCTCCTTTATTTTTTCTCCCTCCTATACTACCTTTCATGCCTTCAATGGCCATAGAACCTACTTCTTATAAGCAGGATGTAAAACATCCTGAGTGGATTCAAGCAATGCAACAAGAACTTTCAACACTTGAAGCAAACAACACTTAGGGAATTGACTGCTCTTCTTGTTGGCAAGGTTCCCATTGGCTCCAAATGGGTTTTTAAGGTGAAATAAAACTCTGATGGGACAGTAGAGAGGTATAAAGCAAGACTTGTTGCCACGAGGGTTTAATCAAGTTCATGGCGTAGACTACTTCAAGAGTTCTCCCCTATTGCCAAACCTGTTATAGTTAGAATATTCCTTGCTCTTGCCACTGCTTTTTCCTGGTCTATTCACCAGCTTGATATTAACAACGCCTTCCTCCATAGTTTCTTGGATGAAGAAGTATATCTTACTCCTCCTCAGGGTTATTCTAAAGCCTATCCCGGTCAAGTTTGCATGCTTAAGAGGTCACTTTATGGCCTAAAATAGGCTTCTAGGCACTGAAATATGGAGCTCACTGCTCAATTACTGGGGTTTGCTTTTGAGCAGTCCACTGATGATAATTGTATATTCATCAAGAAATCAACTTCTTCTTTTCTTGTCCTCCTCATCTATGTAGATGATGTGCTACTCTCTGGTTCTGACTCACATGAAATATTGGATGTGCAACAGTTTCTCCATGCCAAGTTCACTATCAAGGACCTTGGCTTTACCAAGTATTTTCTTGGCTTTGATATAGCGCGTTCCGATCAAAGGACTCTCATATCCCAAAGAAAATACATTCTTGACATCATTTCAGATCTTGATCTGTCCAATGCTACAGCTGCCATCACTCCCTTACCTAAGGGATATGACTTCCATAACACTGATTGTCCATCTTTTCCTAATCCTATAAACTTTCGACGGCTTGTTGTGCGTTTGTTCTATCTTAATCTGTCTCGGGCCGATATTAGCTTTGCAGTACATTAAGTTAGCCAATTTGTGACCTCGCCCACTCAAGCTCATTGGGATGCTGCTATTCACATCTTTCTTTACTTGAGGGCACCTGCTCTGCTGGTTTGTTCTTCCCTACTACTAATTCTCTGCAACTTAGAGCATATTCAGGTGCCGATTGGGCACCTACCCTCTGACTCGTAAATTTGTCACCGGGTATTATCTCTTTCTCGGGGATGCTCTTGTCTCCTGGAAAAGTAAAAAACAATCCATTGTCTCCCGGTCCTCTAGTGAGGCTGAGTATCGCAGCATGGTGACGTCGGTTTGTGAGTTGACTGTTTCATGTTCCTCTCCATCTTCCTATTCCTCTGTGGTGAGATAATAATGCAGCCATATACATTATTGAGAACCCGGTATGCCACGAACGCACTAAGCACTTGGATATTGATTGCCACATTGTGCGAAACAAGTTTAAAGAGGGTTTTGTTTAGCCACATCACATTTCATCCTCTTGTCAACTTGCGGATGCCTTCACCAAGATCTTGTTTGGTTTGCTCTTTCGATCTCACATATCCAAGTTGGGTTTGGTTTTTCACCAATCTACAACTTGAGAGGGGGAGGGGGTGTACGAGTATAGATAGTTTGGTTAGAAAGATATTTTTATTGAGAAAAATCCTTTTTTGGTCCCACAGGAAACCTCTCCTGCCACATTTAGTCCCATAGGATTTTTTCTCCCACATTTAGTCCCATAGGAATCGATTTTTGCCACATTTAGTCCCACCGAGCAATTTCGTACGCTGGGGGGAAGAAAAATGTTGGCGTGTCCGACCAGTTATATGAGTTGGCACTGATTGGTTGTAAGATGGACTTAAGTATGGTGAGTTGGACATTTGCTAAGAGGTTTGGAAAACTCCTGGCACTTGGGTACAAAATTGGAGGGAGAAGTGAGGAGTGAATAGTGGAATGGAGGGAAAATTAAAGGGAATAAAACCCTAATTTCTTCCCCATTTTCCATCATTTTGACCATCCTTGCTGCTGGCAAAAAAAGAGAAAAGAGAAACAGAGAACACAATGGAACGAAGGGGATGAGGACGCAATCTATGCGATTGTGGGAAACGCATTGTGCAACGAGTGTCGTGGACTGGTGAGAATCCAGGAAGGAGGTTCCTGTGCTGCGTTGATTCGAATGCAGGAGCTGGGTGCAATTTTTTCGAGTGGAATGATCCTCCCATGTGCGAGCGTTCGAGGAATATAATTCCTGGGCTTCTCCGTCGGAATAATTGCATGAGGGACGAGATTGCTGAGCTGGAAGATAGTGTTGTGGGTTTGAGGAGGTTGGAAGCTGAAAACAAGGCTATTCGAAGGAAGAAGAATTGGTTGCTAGCCTTGCTCATTCTTTCTTGGTTGCCAGTTGTGGTTAGGATGTTGGATTGAAAGGTTTGAGATGAAAGTTGGGGGTTGTAGTTCTCTGTAGTTGTTTTTGTTATGTTTTTGTTGTTAGGAGGGGGTGTGTTTGTAATTATGAAAACGTGTGCACATGTATGTTGTTGTTTTCGTTTTGTTGTCGCTGTCATGAGGGGGTGCGTTTGTAATTTAGAAAATGTGTGCACACAGTTGGCACTTGACAAATGTGTTGGTATCCTTTTCTATATTAATGAATGTTATATTCTGTTTTGTTTTTCAATGATTAGTTTGTTAGCAATTCAATGGAAAAAAATGACACTTAAAACAATGAACACGTATGTACAAAAACTTCCATTGAATTGATGTAGATAACATCCATTGTTCAAGGTAATGTGGGCAGTACTAGTTGAACAAAAAAGATACAAAAACCTTCGCTACTCGAACAAAAAAAACAGACAAAAACCTTAGCAACTTAGCAATATACTTGAACCAAAAAAGACAAACACTTTAGCAACCAGTTTTGTAACACTACTACTGGCCTAACACTACTACTGGCCTAATTGCCTTGCACTTTCTTCACGTTTTTTTGGTTTTCTTCCCCTTGTCCATCGTTGCACCAGTGAGGTCCTTCATGGTCACAAATTTCTTGCCATCTTTGATAACAACTGGAAGAGTGCCTTGTCCTCTCACTGGATTTATTGTCTGTGTAGTTGAGAAAAACTGATGGTGAGCCATAGGGGGTGGTGCCCTTATCTGCACTTGTTGAGTTGGTTGCATTATTTGCATTTGGAGAGGCGCTGGTCTTGGGGCCTTGAATGACAAATTTGAAGCTCCAATCCTCTTCTTTGACTAAACATATGACATGTTAGGTTTGAAAAGATTATACTACATGTGTACACTTGAGCAAAAAATACACACTTACATTTGGTTTGGGCACCACTCGTGAGCTTGAACCTCCATCATTAGTATTTGATTTGCTCTCTCTTGTCCTTTTACTTACCTATTTATAACATCATAGCAATCAACACACATAGTTATACAACACAACTATGGAGAAGAAATTACAAAAACAGATTATACCCTTTCAGTTGGATGTGCAGCTTCCATTTGCTTTTGAGTTGTTTCTTCTTGTCCTACATTTGTGGATACCTGTGTATCACAAAGTCATATGAGCACTAACAGAAAATATAACAACTTATTGTAAGGAAAACAATTTAAATCACTGTGTTCACTTACATTGTAATCAACAGAAACTGGTACAACATAAGTTGCACTCAAACTTACATCCTGGGTTGAGGGTGGACCTTCTCCTTGTTGTTGGCTGATTACATCATGCAGCATATCTCCTGTAATTAGCACATCATGCGAAGCTCCAGCTTCCTTACCAAACTCGTCATCCACTGGAAACTCTTCAGCAAACTTCTTCCACTGACAATCTTTCCTGTTATGGCCCTCTACACCACAGAATTTACACACAATCTTGTATTTCTGTCTAGGCATCTTCATAGTATCTACCGTTTGTTTATTTTTTTTCTTGCCTCCACTTCTCATCTCATCTGGCTCATGTCTTCTAGCCCTTGTTGGTCTTCCTCTCCTCCTCCCAAAGTCTGGGGCCAGCGGGGGAATATATCCAGTTTTATCCCAAAGTTCAGGTCCATCCATTGGTGATATGGCATTACCATAAACTCTGTTGTATGTCTCCACAGACTAACATGAGTGCACAAAGTCCTCTGGATCCAACATTCGTGCACAAATTGCACTGATCCCATGTTTACAAGGGATACCAGTTAGATCCCATTGTCTACATGAGCATGTGTGCAATCTCAAATCGACAGTGTATTTATCCCCCCTAAGTATATCAATCTCATAGGTGCCAATCATCACTTTTTGTGGGAATACATTCACTAACCTTTTTCATATTTTTTTCAAGTATCTTTCCTATGAATGGGCATATCTTCTTCCCTTCCCATTTTCTCTCTGCCTTGTCTCTCATGTCTGCTAACCTTTTCATCAGAAACTCTCTAATCCACTCCAACATTGTTAGAATTGGTCTTTCCCTTGCTTCTAAAATGACAGCATTGAATGACTCGCACAAATTGTTCAGTAGAATATCACTTTTGGGATATGGACTAAAATGGGACTTGCTCCATTGGGAGGGAGGCTTGTCTGACAACCACTCTAGACATTTCATATCAAGGTCACCAAGTTCTTTCATAGCTTTATCAAATTGTGGCACTGTGCATGCCAATGCAGCTGTCCAGAGGGCATGTTTGTGGGCTAGACCTTTAAACCCTGCACTCTTCATGTTTCCATAAAGGTGCCTTAAACAGAACCTGTTGTCAACTCCGGGAAGGACATTTTCAAAAGCTGGCAGCAGTCCTTTTTGTTTGTCTGAGATGAATGTGTAGGCATCATCTCTTTGAATCAAATCCTCTTTCAACAATTTTAGAAACCACTCCCAAGATTCCTTATTTTCTACCCCAACAACAGCATAAGCTAGTGGAAATTATTAGGATCAATAGAAACAGCTGTCAATAAAATACCATTATGCGGACCCTTTAAATGACACCCAACAACACCTATTATTGGCCTACACCCTGCAAGAAACCCATCTTTCAAAGCCTTGAAATAGACATATAACCTATGGAATTTCTTCTTCCCTTCCACATCTTCATTGTTCAGTTGCAAGATAACTGTGCTATTTGGATTTTTTTGTCTCAGTGCAACTGCATAATCCCACAGTTTACCATACTGGCTATTATAATCACCCTCAATTGCTTTAACTGCCATTCTCTTTGCCCTATAAGCTTGTTTCAATGTGGCATCACACCTGAATCTGGTTAGAGTCATCTAACATAAATCCCTTCACTTTCCTGTCTTTATCAGTCCTAAAGAACTCTTCAAATTTTTTAGATAACCACCTGGAAGTGACATTTTTAACAGCATAAGCTCTACTACATTTGTGTTTGGGATTATACTCTCTAATTTGAAAAGTGGACTCTTTCATCATTTTCAAAGCATTAACCCTCCACTCACAACCATTAACCCTACACCTAGCATAAATTCTCCTATTATCATTTTTGGTGATTTTTATGTTCCTGCCTGTCTTCACTGCATGAGAATGAATAGCCTCCCTAAATTCAGTCTTGCACCCAAAATTCTCCCCAATATCGAATCTAGGGTCACAAGTGTCATCATCTAGATTTGCATTAGGTCTATTAGGATGCTTTCTAACCTCTTCATCAGATGACATCCCACTGCTAAAGTCATCCCCACTATGTCCCCCCACACTTTGTTCGCTAGATGCAGACCAATCACTACCCTCATCCATCAAACCATGCCCAACCCACTCTTCATCTATATCAATGTTTTTATCAAACAAGGAATCATCTTCTGAATCAACAATCTCATCCTCTATTTCAAAATCAACGTCATCTGATTCACTATCCACCAAGTCTGCCCTACATGTCTCTAATTCATCAATATTCAATGGCAATTCATTCATATCATCATCAACAAAGTTATCATTCATTATCATGTGATCAAATTGAAAATCAGATTGACTTTCATTTAAATTGTGGCCCACATCAACCTGCATTTTACCTTTACCCTTATCTTTAACTTTCTCAACCCCCTTCCCAATATCTTCAATGTCAATAAACACTTTTAGATCATACCCATGGCCATTCAACATCTGAAAAAGTTCAGTTTCTAGATGTATTAACCTAAAGTTTTTCAATCCATCAATCCTATAATACTTCTTAGGGCCCATAAACCCCAACTTTTCACACATTCCATCAAGTTTACCTATGTTAAATGACCTACTATCCACAAAGTCAAAAGTACTAAAAGTCCCCCCAATATATTCTGCCCTAGGCTGAAATTTCACTTTACCCCCATGCCATATCCTCAATGTTCTAAAATATGAATTCATTCCTGTCAAATACCCAAGCCAAAAAAATGAAAAATAAACACAATGTCAGTCTCTCCTCTTATACACAAAACCAACACATACAACACAATCAATGCAATATTAAAAACAAACATATATAACACTGCAAAAAGCAAGTGGGGCACAACATCCAACTTTAATATTCCCTAACTACCATTATTCGAAGCAATTGGGACCACTGCACGGTATAATCCCTTTAAAAAATGCCAAAAAAATAAACAGCCCCACAAAATTAATCTCATTACACTACATTAAGGCTCCAAAACTTTTACCCTCCACAACCAAAACACCCTCAAACACACCAAACCAAAAAAAAAATAAAAATATTCAAACCTCACACACTAACCGTAATGTGGTGCTGCTTCATGACCGAGCTCATGCGCCCTTAACACTTCCACCCGAAGCTTCAACCTGTGCTTGCGAATCGATTTCGCAATGAAGGGAAAAATTTTAGTTTCACAGGGAGATGTTGAGAAATTGGGGATTGGGGTTTTTTTTTGGGAGAACAAACGGGACATCAAGGAAAACGTGGGTTTTTTTTGGGAGAAAAAATTGGTGCCTCGTCAATAACACGTTCGCAAGCCACGTCGATTAAAAAACCTTTTTCAGCTGCCACATCAACTTATTGGCTGGATACGTCATTAATTTTAAAAGCTTCTCGCCTGAAATTGCTCGGTGGGACTAAATAGTGGCAAAAATCGATTCCTATGGGACTAAATGTGGGAGAAAAAATCCTATGGGACTAAATGTGGCAGGAGAGGTTTCTTGTGGGACCAAAAAAGGATTTTTCTCTATTTTTATTTATACGTGCATCCAGACGTATAGGATTATAGCTTCAGTTAATTAGTTAGCTTTCTCTTAATCCTCAATATAAATGAGTCAGAAGTGTAGGTATTGTACACTGGTACGCTATCAATGGAAACTTCATTCCCTAATACAGTCTCTCTTTCTCTCTCTGCTTCTATGATATTTTTCTGACTATCACAAGTTAGTATGTGGGAGTGCCTGGATAATAGCGTGGTGTCTATTGTCATAAAAGCCACAATTGGCCGGACTAATATTTTTCATGGGACCTTTTATTATATTCGCGTGTGATGAATGAGATGTAATTTTATGTTCTTCGGCAGTTGAGTACATTGGAAACTTCAACATCATGCCCTTGAAAACAATCATAATTCTCCCTACAATATATTTATCACTATATATATATATGTATATATGTTAATTAAGCACCATAATATCTCACATTTCTAATTTATTTTTTCTCTACTCTCACCCCTCTCATTGCCAACGTGTTTTTAATTTTTTTTTTTAATCTCATTTTCTCTCATCTATCTTTTCTAGATCTCTTTTATCTTTTTCCTTAACTTTTTCTTTCTTAATCATTTGTTAATCTTATAGTTCTATTTTTTTTATTTTAAACTACTTTTTTATAATTAATATAATAAAATTCATTATAAATAATTAAAAAAATTAAATAGTCATGTATAAATCCAATAAATACTTTAAATTTATATTTAGAATTTAAATATATAATTAAATTATATCTTATTTTTATTTTACACACATTGATTGTGCTTGATCGACTAGTATATGTATAATATTATCTATACTATTAATGAAGAGCTTAGGGGGTCCAATAGCCACCTTGGTCTCTTTGGTCTCTTTTGATGGTTATTAGGCCTCTTAAACTCTTTATTAATAGTATAGATATATATTTTTTGTATCTCTTTTTGTAATTTTATTTCTTATTTATTTGTTAATCTAATAATTCTATTTTTATTTTAAGCTAGTTTTTATAACAAATTTAATAAAATTCATAGATTACAAATAATTAAAAAATATATAATAATGTATAAAATCTAATAAATATTTTAATTTTATATTCATAATTTAAATATGTAACTAAATTATATTTTATGTTTTATTTTGCATATATATTGAGTGTGCTACACCGACTAGTATATAATAAAAGATCAGAGCAACGGGACAAATGTATCACTATCACCCGTGAAATACATTACATGTATATTTCTTTTGGGCATATATTTTGGGCATTAGTCCTTCCTATTACGAGACTTTATTTTTGTCCAATAATTTAAAAAAAAACAAAAAAAAAGTGGTGACATGGGCTATAGACAATAATAATAATAATTTTCACCAAAAAAATTAATAATAATAATAATAATAAACTCTTGGCCCATAACAGGATAAACAATGAATAAGGCCCATATAATCACCGAAGAAAGCCCACATAACTAAAATGAAAGATGGGTCACTGATGTTAGGATAAAGGTACAAAAGGAAAGCACACTTTGACCTAAAGATGCGTCATGAGGAGGATAGAACACAAACAAGAAAATCTACCAACCAAAGTCAAAAGAGCCGTATAAATATCGAAATAGGCTATCCAAGACTTCTTCTTCTCTAAGAAAGAAAGAAAAACAAGTTAGCATACTCTCTATAGTAGTCCAATTTTTGTTAGAAAAATTGATCATTTCGCTAGAAAAGCACATGTGGCATCTCATGTCTTAAAATGCATGGTCACCTGTCGAGTTTCATCAAGTTGAAGTCACAAAAATGATCCATATTACATAAGTAAGCTCTGTTCCTATCCGATTCCAAGCATTAACAGGATTTTAAAGCAAATTTGCGAAATATATACCTATCATCTTGCTTTTCGAGATAAGGAGAGTCCGAATTTGTGTTCAAGTCAATAATTTGATAAGTATCGAAGTGATTTATACGTGTGTTTCTGTTTCTTGGTTTAAGCGGGAGGGGGCAGGGCAACGGGCATAGAGGAGGGAGGGGGCGACGGGAATCATCACAAATTCATCAGAATTTGGCAATCAATCTTTAATACAACCAATAATTTATACAACTCATGAATTATTGTCATTGCATAATCAGACAATGTCACATATAAGTGAGATTCAAATCCAAAATTTTAAACATTGAAGACCTCAGTCTTACTATCGAATGGTAACAACACAACCAGTTTGCACTTTGCACTTACGAAACGTCACTCTACACAATCACAGGCTCCATGAGTAAAATTTTTACTTCAAATTTCGTAGAGCAGCTTCTCAAAAAGCTTCATATGCTCCTTTTGGAGCGATATAGCAACCGATAAGCTCCCATCATTCGTCGGACTAGGCAACACGAAACTGAGACCTTCATATGCAATCCCACCGGGCCCCATAAAAACGGGCCTGCCCCACCCGAAATCAGTGTCATGGATCGGCAGCCTAACCCAGCTCGTTATCCCAAGATTCGGGCACCTAAACGTGTGCGCACCGCGTACCAGGGCCTTAAGGTCCGGTTGCAGCTCTAAGTAATCAAGGGCAGATCTCAAGTACTCATTGTCCATCCGGGCCAATGCATCATGTATTTTACTCGCAGCATACCAAAGGGGCTTCGTTTGGAGCTCACCAGAAACCGCCACGGGCGTCGCGGTAAAGATCACATTACCAAAATACCCCTGCGGGAGGGCAGGCCGGAGCCTGGTCCGCCCGTCGGTGGCAATGTACAAGCTTAGTGTCCTGTTCTTGAGGTAGCCCGCGGGCCTTGCAAACGCAGCGCCAGATGTGGCCCGCCAGCATCTCGTACGAGCTGTACGTCACTGTGTTTCCATTCTCTTTGGACTTGGCCTTGAGGTTGTTGAGGTGATCACGGGTTAGCTTGAATATTGAAACACAGGTTTCAGACGAAGTGCTAGTTTTGTCCTGATCAGGGATTTTCATGGCTGGAAGGGGTTGGTACTCGACGTGCTTGAATTGGGGCACGGGCGGATCGCGCGGGCGGAGAAGGGCCCGGTCGATGAAAGGCGGGACTGTGATGTCGAGCCCGCGGGCCATGTCGGACCATGTGTTGATGAAATGGAGCCCGGAGAAGCCATCAGCTACATGGTGCTGCATGCCCACGCCTAAAGAGACTCCACCACATTTGAAACGTGTGACCTGGATGTGCATATAATGCATGTGCCATTGAGCAAAAAACTTAGATCACATCATAAAATGAAAAAGTATAGTTAATTATCGAGGATAAAAAAACGAAAATAAAAAAAGCCAATCCATCTTATGGTCCTAAGTATTAATGTTGAATTTGGTGAGTCTTTGTTTTTAATTTTAAACGTACGTTCCATTCCACTATAACATAACTAGGTCTGGTCGACCTTAACCCATCATATAATAATATAATTGGTTACTTTTTCTAAATTATACACCAATTATATAGTAAGTTTAATATACTTGCCGCATGATTAGTACACATTCATGAGACGGATTTGGGCTACAATTTCGCAGGAAGGAGTCACATTTTAATTAAGTTAGGCATTTTCATTGAAGGTCATTTTGGTGATAAACATCAATGATAATCCACTGTTTTGAGTTAAACTACATATAGAAGGAAAGACAATCAGTGACAAGCACCAATTCAATAACAAAACAGACTTCATTTGAGCCCTCAAATGATGTGTCAAACTTCTTTTCAACTTTTTTTTTTATTTCACTCATTTATAACACTAAATTAAATACATGACATGCGCTTAATTGCGCTATATTTTTCAATGTGTCGTGCATTCAAGCAATAGAATACATTGTGAAATATAATTAATAAGTAGAATAGGATGTGTGATAACTTAAACACACATATGCATATATATATATATATATATATATAAAGCTTTGACTTATTCTTATTTTCTCCTTCTTGAATTTAAATCCAGGTATAAATTACATTTCATATATCGGAGAAATTATTTATAATAGTATTTAAATTCTTTAATGTCTTTCCATACATTAAATCATGAGTTTTATGTCGTAGCATTCGTTACGACGTAAGGACCATGCTTTAAAAATGGGTAACATGGGCAATGGACCAGTCAATTCAATTCTTCAACCGCTGTTGACAATAAGAAAAAAGTTGGCCACTCTTCAGGCGATGATAATTATTTAGATATTGTCCTTGTGTGTGTGTGTGTGTGCGCGGTTGTATTTAAAACTATTACATGTCTACATCTTCAACTAATTGACCATCTACGCCCATTTAAAATCACGAAACGTCAACGTATAAAGCGTCCCTAGCCGCATCATATCAAATATCCCATTTTTAAAATTTAAAAAAGAAATATTCTAATTACTCAGTTCAAAGTATTTATATATAATCGATAGATAATTAATAAATTATTTCTTATAAAAAATGTATAAGAATAAATTTATAAAATAAAGGGTGAATGTCACTTTGCCCTCCTAAACTCACAAACTAGACATTTTGGCCCCCTCTTATGTGTTGTTTACAGTTTAGCCCTTGTAATATACTTGAAAAATTATTAAAATTAAAATACTAAGTTTTCATTTTAAATTTTAGAAGCACTTAATAATAAAAGATAATTATTTAAAATTTTGCTAACTATAATATAATATACTAAAACTTCATTTTTAATTATTTAGAAAAATATTTTTCATATAGTCAATTAACTATTTAAATGTTGTTTATCAACATAATTAATCTCTTTTTTTTTGGGGGGGGGGGGGGGGGGTGGAAGGTGTCCATGACAAATTTTGAAACTTGTTCTTTAAGATTATTTAATGAGAGGAAAGAAAAGAGTAACTAAATAAGTGTATACATATATAGTTAGATATATAATAACGTTAAATTCTTAAGTAGAAATAAATATTTAAATTTTCAAGATTTATTACAAGAAAACACCCCATTTACTAACGATTTGTGGCGGGAGATTCAATCTCAAATATATTAATGACAAAATTCAATGTAAATAAAATTAAAGAAATAATTAATGAACAAAATATTTACTAACGAATTTCTGATCAACAAAATCTATTATAAAAACTAATTTTGTAATGAATTAATTTATTAATAAAGGGAATGCATTTTGTAGTAATTTCAACTTTCATATATTTTGATAGGTTTGACGAGAGAGGCCAAAATTGGTAACACATTATATCTTTATAATTTGAGAAAGACAAAGTGGCTATTTAATTTGAGGATATTTAATTGGAAATAGAGGAGTTAACCCATGTCTAGTCATCAAATTCTGTCACGTAAGTAATTCTATTAGGACATATTTGATATTACATTAGAAATATAAAATATTAAATTTCTTAAGTTGATGAAACATACATTTCAAGTATTTGGTAAGTGTGTTTATTTTAGAATAAAAGTTCTATTGATTGAAATTCATGAAATTCACCTCACATATGAGATTGCTATAGATAATGTCATGGAATTTGAAATTCAAACCAAATTTAAATCCACACGGCTCATACAGCTTATAAGAAATCCAATATTAAATCAAACATGCTTATGAAGTAATTTTATAAGGTATATATACCATAAAAAATGTAATCAAATATGTCTTATTCCTCAAAAAGTCATTGTCTAACCCTCGTTATCAACAAACATCACACCCCCAACATGGAAATTTACATAATTTCATTGACACTCACTTTCTAAAAATAATATGTATAGTACAACAATTATGTAGTCACATTTATAATGTTGTTACCTTCAATATGATAATGTCGAGATGAATTGAAAATAACTTCACATAAATGTCACCATATACACCCTCAATACGTCACCTAATCATGGATAGAAAACGATTGAATTACCCAAGGAAAAATTAGTAAATAACAGTTAGAAATCAATATTGGACCACAAGTGATTCATTTAAAGCCTTCAATAATGTGAGATTTAGGGGTGGCGATAGGGCGATAGGGCGAGGGAAATTCTACTTCCAGTCACGTTAGACAACAACGAATTTAATCATATAGTCGGTGTATTATATTTTTTTTATATAATTGATGTATGTTTAGGAAAAAATAATCTATCACATCACAAATATAATTACAATTACTTTATGAATTGTTGAGTGTGTTCAAATCAAATTCGAATAAAAATTTTCAGGTGAGTGGGATGACTTTATCAAAATCCAAATCACATCTTGTCAAGATTTTATTGGATTCAGAACCCTCCGAATCCAATTTTATACCCTGTTGGTTGGCCTTGTTAGATTCGTTTATAATCACAAAATATATTTTTTATTTTCTTTAAAAATAATATCATTATAATCTTCTAAAGATGGAAAAATAATAACAATTGTAATGCCATTTTTGAATTTATATGTCCATACTTTTAACTTTTTGAAGATTAAAATCTTGAACACACTTTTCTACATACATATTTAAAGAATAAAGTATTATTCAATGTAATATAATTATATGAACATATAAAATAAAATAGTTATATTTTATATGTAATAGTACATAGTAACATTTTTTTTTTTGTATAAAACGAGAAATAAACATTATATATTACGATAAATAAGAACTATATATAAATTTTTTAAAGGATCCAAATTCGAAAATTAAATTTTGGAATCCGCCCGTATGTCCCATTTTGTTTTTTATTTTTATAACTTGACTCAAAGTCATTAGAGGGCTTAGCTTTCTTAAATCTAAACTCAACTCAAAAATTGACAAGACCCCTTGTCCCTCAAAAACAAGTGAGTTCAACAACCAGATTTTGAGGCTTACCCGTGACAAACAGACTAATTGTATAATTTAGGGCTGTCAACGCGTTGGATTTGGACAAAATCTGAAAAATTCGAATGCGAATTCGATAAGCATCTTTAGTGTCCGAATCCGAGAAAAAATTCGAAATCCCACAAAAAATCCAACCCGATTAACTATTAAAATTTTTGAAGCTTTAAAATCAAATAAGTAATAAAAAAATTTATTTCTTACTTAAAAAATAAATTTAAATAAGGAGAAAATTATTTTATAATATGTATAAAAACTATACATTATTTTTTTGAAAAAAAATTACTTTGAAAAATATAAAAATATATATTATAAGTTATAATGGTTTGGATATTGCATTCTATTTAAACTTTTTCTCTAACATTATATATGTAAGGTTGATAATATCATGAAAACAATTATTAATGTTCAAATTCGGATCTTTAACGGATACGATTGGTTGATTCCAATCGTATCCATTTATTTCGAATTAAGGATATTCATAATCGAATCTTACCCATCGGATATTTTCATCTATCGAATATGCTAAAATTCGAATCGAATTCAGATTGGATTCGGATTAAAATCCGCTCCATTTACAACCCTATTATAATAAATGCAATTCATTTTGGTTCAATAAGATCCAGCTTATATAAATGTGGCCGTTTGTATGGATTATTTTTTTTTTAAGTTGCATTTTGGTGAAAGGAAGTAGCAGTGTCTCGTTCAACTTTTTTGAACAGTCCAAGTCAAAAAAAAAAAAAAAAGGCTTTTCTAAAAGCTATGCAAATTAAAGTAACCTTTTTTTAAAACAAAAAACACTTAAAACTCTTAAATTGTTGTAGTCAAACATAAAATTATTTAGCTTCAAACTCAGCAAGAATAAAATTTTAAAAAAAAATTTACATGTGTGTACTAGAAAAATGATGCGTGATTATGCTGTAGAAGATTCAGATCGTATGTTACACAATAATTTCATATATTTTCTTATATTCTTAACACAAAATATGTGTACTGATTGACAATTGAGATACTAAATTCCTTGATTTAGCAAGCCTCACATTTAAAATATTTGATAAATATATTTGTTTCGGAATAAAAATTCTCTTAATTGAAATTTGAAAAATTCACCACACCTATAATATTATTATAAATCCTATTATAATATTTGAAATTTAAATCGAATTTCAATCCATACGACTGATACAAAATCCACCACGATATCAAAATGCTTATAAAATAGTTTCAAAAATTATAAATGTCATATAAGATTAAGACAGACATGTCCTATATCTTTTGTGAGACTCGTAACATAAGAAACGTCTACTGATTGACAATTGAGACGTATATACATACGCGCGCGCGTGTGTGTGTGTGGTGGTTGTGGGGGTGGTTTCTTTTATTATTGTGTGCGTCAGAGTGTGTAGCGATTGGCAATGGACATGGGATAAAGTGGAAGTTAGAAATACATGCAACAGGTGTGCATTTCAAATTGGTAATTCTGAATTAGTTCCGCAGAGTAGTTTCCTAAACCATTAATTCACACGAACAAAACACCCAAAGCAGGTACCAAGAACGCACCTGCAACACCAAAAGCGGGTACGTCGAAATTCCCTCGCCATAATCCACCGCCGGGATGAGTCGCCGGAGCTCCAACGTCGGCGCAAAATCTCCGAAATCATCCACCGCGCCGTCGCTCTCCGCCTCCACGAATAGCACTCCCTCGGCGTTGCAGTCGATCTCGATGCGGCCGTCCTCGTCCCTCCTCAGCCTCCCCGCCATCGGGTAGAACGGCACCAGTGCGCGGCCGAGAGCCGCCTTCAGTACCGCCGGATCGAAGAAGTTGTCGGCGGCCATCGGGCGGTAGAAGTACACGCTCGGAGTGTGGAAGTTGGGGACCACCAGATCGACGTTCGAGTTCCACAGGCTGACGCACGGCGTCGCCGCCGCCGGCCGCACCAGCGTCGACTCCTTCACGTCGATTTTCATTGGAATCGATGAAATTTGGTGGTGGCGGTGGTGGTGGTTGAGGGGAATTATTTATGTATGTAGGGAGTATTGTATAAACTTGAAGTTAATAAAGAATAATCACTTCTATGTACCCGGCCATTTGGCATTAGGGGTATATATAAGCGAGTTTCAAACTGTGTTTTGTCTTATATTTTAATTTATTGATATATGCAAGTGTAAATATTTTAGATTAAACATATAATAATTAAAGTAGAAAATTTCATATGTTTAGCTCGTGATATCTTTTATTATATTCATTAATACACTTCATATGTATTGATAAAGGGTTAAAATTTAAAAATGAATCTCCATGTCTATGTTCATATCATAATTTTTTTTCTCTATCAAAAGGAATCTGCATTTTCTTTTATTATAATCATTATTTAACACACGTAGTATATATTAGTGAGTGAAATAAAATGTATTATAAAAAAATTAGCAGAAGATTCTATATATAAGCACCGTCTTCTCCATTAATTCATTCAAACCACATCAACTTGCTCAAAACGAGTAGGTTTCAACATTTAAATAAATGATGATGATTTTAGTCTTAAGATATTAAAAATTTTCATCTTAAAATCTGCTGGTGGATCTAATAATTAATTACGATACGCTAGCTTCATGGCCACACATTTGCTTGCACTCATATACAAAGGTGTATATGTATAATGTGTGTGTGAATTTATAGATTATAATGCTTTAATATAATGATGTTCATGTATTTTTTTTTCGTAACCATTCAAAAAAAATGAATTAAATTTTCACAAATTTTCTCACTTTTCTATGACCGTTATAGTTTCAGCTAGGAAAAGTATAGTAATCGGTACATATTACTCTCTCCATTCTCTCATAATTGTCGTTTTAGCAAAAAGAAAAATAAAAGCTTCAAAATATTTGTTTTTTTTTTATTTTTTTATTTTTTATTTTTTATTAATTGTCTTCCTTAATTCTTGTATAAAAATCATAAACGACAATTAAAAGGGAACATATAAAATATCTTAGCTACTTCTGGTACATAAAAGACTACTTTTTTCCGTTGTCCAACTCTAACCCTCTGTTTGGTTCTAGAATTTTGGTAAGAAAAATAGGATGAAAAAAAAAAATTTGCTTCAAATGATAATACTCTATGCTTTTATTTTTTATCTTTTTCATTTTCCTCTCACTTTTTCTCATTAAAATCCTTGTTCCAAATATAACCTAAATATGTACTCTCAAAAAGAATTCTAAATATCACATTCAATGCAATCAATTAGGTCTAGTTTTACTTAATGGTGATATTTAGATAGAAGTATAATTTATTGTGATGTTGTTATCTTTATATTCTTTTTTTTTTTTTTTTTTTTTTTTTTTTTTTGAATCTGCAACACCTCAAGAGCATGGCCCTTGGCACTATTATTTCATACTGAATAATACTTTGACAGAGAATCAACTAAGCAAGCAGGGGACACAATACTCAATAGATGCCAAATTATTCGCGGCTAAAGCAGCCCTATCGTGCGCAACCCGATTTGCTGGCCTTCTCACATATGCAAACTCAACAGCAGCAAAGCGACTAGCCACTGTTCGCCCTTCTTCGATCACATCACGCACTGGTGCGAGACACATGTCCGGGCTGTGTGTAAAGTCCACCAATAGCAAGCAATGTTGAGAAATGAGAAATTAATCTTGATTCTTGAGAAGTCAAAGAGCCATTCATAGTGGTGGCAAAGTGGTGGCAAAAAACGGTCAGGGAGTTACAAACGTTATTTCATACAATTAAGTTTTGTAACCTATGCAATTAGTAGTCTAATAGTCATGTCACTTATTAGGAGACTAGTATAAATAGAGGTCATGTATTGTGCATTTAGTGTGGAGTGTGGAGTGTGTGTAGTGAGTGAAAGTAAGTGATTGAAATAGTTAGGAGAGTAAAAGAGTTGTAAAGAGTGTTCTTTATAAAGTTTGAGTGATGGATAGAAGTGTTGATTGAGTAGAGAAAAAATTGTGTGTTCTCCTCTCCACTTCCCCTCTCCTAAATTTGAGTACTTTCCTACACCACCCCCACCACGTTTCCGCAACAAAGTGGTATCAGAGCCACGTTAAGAGCCACGTTAAAACTACATTGAGAGCTACATTGTGATGGCAACCACAGGAGTTTTCCCATTCCCAAAACTCACAAAAGAAAATTATGAAAGATGGAGTATCCAAATGAAAGCATTTCTTGGAGGCCAAGGTGTTCGGGATGCCGTCGAAGAGGAATACGAAGAGCCTGCGGATTTAGCAACTGCAAGCAGAGATGAAAAGAAAAATGCAAAGGAGGTCAAGGTAAGAGATCAAAAAGCTCTCTCGTTCATCCAACTTGCGATGGATGACAATATTTTTGAGAAAATTGCATAAGCCACTAATGCAAATAAAGCTTGGGACACTTTAGCTACTACCTTCAAAGGTATTGCCAAAGTGAAGAAAGTAAGGTTACAAGCCTTACGAGGTGAATTTGAATCATTGCAAATGAAGGAAAATGAGGCAGTTTTTGACTATATCTCAAGAGTACTTTCGGTTGTAAATCAACTAGAAAGCAATGGCGAAAAGAAAGAAGATGCCCGGGTTGTTGAGAAGATACTTCGATCTCTCAATTCGAAGTTCGATCATATCGTTGTTGCCATAGAGGAGTCTAATGATGTAGACGAAATGAAAGTTGATGAGTTAGTAGGCAAATTACAAGTCTACGAAGAGAAGATAAAAAAGAGAGCCAAAGAGCCAATTGAACAAGCTCTCCAAGCCAAAATGAACCTCCACGAAAAGAAAGATGACGTTGACAGAAGCAATCGACGAAGTGGCCGCTCATCCTATCGCGGTCGTGGACGAGGTCGTGGCAGAGGACGAAGTCTCTACTTTGCCAATCAAAATGAAGAGAAACAAAGTGAATCCACTCCGATACGAGGTGGATTTCGAGGTAGAGGATTTCAAACGAAGTGGCAAAATTGAAGAGACATTGAATGCTATAACTGTCATCGACGAGGACACTATTCCTATGAGTGTCGAAGTGAATCCAGTGAGAAGAAGAAGACACACCTTGCTGAAGAAAAGAAAGTTGATGGTGATACCGCTCTCTTGTTGGCACACAACCAACAAGGTGAAGGCGAAAAGAGCACTTGGTACCTTGACACAGGTGCTAGCAATCACATGTGTGGTCACAAACACATGTTTGTCGAAATGGATAATTCAGTGACAGGAAACATTTTATTTGGAGATTCGTCAAAGATTTCCATTAAGGGACGAGGTAAAATTTTAATTCGATTGAAGAATGGAGATCATCAGTTCATTTCGAACGTGTACTATGTCCCTGGGATGAAAGCAAACATCTTGAGTATAGGCCAACTTTTGGAGAAAGGGTATGATATACACATGAAAGATATGACCCTGTACTTGCGAAATGACAAAGGAGTGTTGTTAGCTCGTGTGCCTATGACAAGCAATAGGATGTTCTTGTTGAACATCAAGAACGAAATGGCGAAATGCTTGAAGGCGTGTTTAGAAGATACATTATGGTTATGGCACTTAAGGTTGGGACATCTCAATTTTGGAGGCCTTAAGTTGATGTCGAAGAAGAGGATGGTGAAAGGACTTCCTTCCATTGACCACCCTGATCAGTTGTGCGAGGGTTGTCTTGTCGGAAAGCAACACCGTTACAGTTTTCCTAAGGAGTTGAAAACAAGAGCAAGAAAACCGTTGGAGTTAGTTCACACCGACATATGTGGACCTATCACTCCGACATCACTTGGTAAGAACAAATATTTCATTTTGTTCATTGATGATTATAGTAGGAAGGCATGGGTGTACTTCCTCCATGAGAAATCAGAAGCATTCTCAGCCTTTAGAAGATTCAAGGTGCTGGTCGAAAAACAAAGTGGCTACCAAATAAAGTCACTTCGATCAGATCGAGGTGGAGAGTTCACCTCGCGGGAGTTCAAGGCATATTGTGATGAAGAGGGCATTCGACGCCCCATGACGAATCCGTATTCCCCACAGCAGAATGGAGTGGCGGAAAGAAAGAATCGGTCCATTTTGAACATGGCCCGATGCATGTTGAAGAGCAAGAACTTGCCTAAAGAGTTGTGGGCAGAAGCTGTAGAGTGTGCTGTATACTTGTCGAATAGGAGTTCGACGAGAAGCTTGTGGAATCAAACGCCACAGGAGGCATGGAATGGATACAAGCCGAATATATCCCATTTGAAGGTTTTTGGAAGCATTGCCCATATGCATGTTCCAGATCAACAAAGGAGTAAGCTGGATGATAAGAGTAAGAGGTATATTTTTATTGGGTATGATCAAAACTCTAAAGGTTACAAACTGTACGATCCAACTAACAATAAGGTCAAAGTGAGCCGTGATGTTCACTTCGACGAGAAGAGCTCGTGGGATTGGAGCTCGCAACAAAAGGAACAATACAACTTTTATCCATTCAAAGTGGAACCGAGTCAGAATGAAAAGGAAGACGAAGAGGAGGAACCAGTCACTCCGACTGGCCAATCAACATCAAATTCCACTTCGACTGAGGCAGAATCCAGCAGTCAACCTAGAAGGAAGAGATCGCTTGCTGAAATATATACTGAATTGAACCAAAACAACACATTATTTTGTCTCTTTGCAGAGACGGAACCAATTGATTTTGGAGAAGCAGCAGAAAGCCCCAAATGGAGGATGGCCATGAATGAGGAGATTGATTCCATAAAACGAAATGATACTTGGGAGCTTACCTCTCTACCAGCAGGATATAAGCCCATCGGAGTGAAATGGGTTTACAAAATCAAAAGAAATTCAAAGGGCGAAGTGGAGCGCTACAAGGCGAAGCTCGTAGTAAAAGGCTACAAGCAGAGAGCCGGAATTGACTATGACGAAGTCTTTGCCCCAGTTGCAAGGTTGGAAACTATAAGGCTTCTCATTTCGTTAGCAGCTCAAAATAAGTGGAAGATCTATCAAATGGATGTAAAGTCCGCTTTCCTCAATGGTTACCTTGACGAAGAGGTTTACATCGAACAACCGGAGGGTTACATTATTCGAGGTCAAGAAGACAAGGTGTTGAAGTTGAAGAAAGCCTTATACGGGCTAAAGCAAGCACCGAGGGCATGGAACACTCGGATAGACAAATATTTTCAAGAAAAAGGATTCAAGAAATGCCCCCATAAACATGCTCTATATGTCAAGATGGAAAATGGTAACATCTTAATAGTTTGTTTGTATGTCGATGATCTCATATTTACAGGTAACGATGTGAAAATGATAGATGAGTTCAAGAAGGATATGTCTAAGGAGTTCGAGATGACAGACCTTGGAGTGATGTCATACTACCTTGGAATCGAAGTGAAACAAGGTGATGCTGGAATTTTTATTTCGCAAGAAGGTTATGCTAAAGAAGTGCTAAAGAAATTCAAGATGGAGGATTGCAAGTCAATCAACACCCCAATCGAAGTGGGAGAGAAGTTATCAAGTCACCTCGGTGGAGATCGAGTTGATCCCACCTTGTTCAAAAGCTTAGTTGGAAGTTTGAGGTACTTGACGTGCATGAGACCAGATATCCTTTATGCTGTCGAAATGATTAGTCGGTACATGGAGAACCCGACAACCTATCATTTCAATGTGGCGAAAAGAATACTTCGCTATGTCAAAGGTACAATGAGTTATGGTCTATTCTATCCTGCCACTAATGATATGAAATTGGTTGGCTACAGCGATAGTGATTGGGCAGGAGATGTTGATGATCGTAAAAGCACCACTGGATTTGTGTTTTTCTATGGAAAAACTGCTTTTACTTGGAGTTCAAAGAAGCAGCCAATAGTGACTTTGTCAACATGTGAAGCTGAGTATGTGGCTGCAACATCAACAGTGTGCCATGCAATATGGCTACGGAGTTTGCTCAACGAGCTCAATGTCAAACAAAGTGATTCGAAAGAGATTTATGTCGATAACAAGTCAGCAATTGCTTTAGCCAAGAACCCAGTGTATCATGATCGGAGTAAACATATTGACACCCGTTTCCATTTCATCCGGGAGAGTATTGCTAAGAAAGATGTGCAAGTGAAGTATGTCAGAACCGAAGATCAAGTTGCTGATATCTTTACGAAGCCGCTCAAACGAGAGGTGTTCGAGAAGTTGAGGAATTGTCTCGGAATGAGAGAATCAAGCTTAGGGGGGCGTGTTGAGAAATGAGAAATTAATCTTGATTCTTGAGAAGTCAAAGAGTCATTCATAGTGGTGGCAAAGTGGTGGCAAAAAACGGTCGGGAGTTACAAACGTTATTTCATACAATTAAGTTTTGTAACCTATGCAATTAGTAGTCTAATAGTCATGTCACTTATTAGGAGACTAGTATAAATAGAGGTCATGTATTGTGCATTTAGTGTGGAGTGTGGAGTGTGTGTAGTGAGTGAAAGTAAGTGATTGAAATAGTTAGGAGAGTAAAAGAGTTGTAAAGAGTGTTCTTTATAAAGTTTGAGTGATGGATAGAAGTATTGATTGAGTAAAGAAAAAATTGTGTGTTCTCCTCTCCACTTCCCCTCTCCTAAATTTGAGTACTTTCCTACACCACCCCCACCACGTTTCCGCAACAAGCAATCCCCCTCGAACACAAACACGTTCCAGCCCGAGTTTTCCCGCCCAGTGGACCGCCACAAGCATAGCTGCACCTTCCATGTCTAGTACCGAGCCCGTGAGTCTGCGTGCCTCCGCCTTGGTCCAGATTTTGTATGTTTTGAGTTTTTTTCTAACTTTTATTTTTTAAAAAAAGTCTAATCAAATACAATTTTATTTCAGTGAATTGTTTTTTTTTAAGTGTTTTTCTTTTTTGAAAGAAAAAAAAAAGGATATCCAAATGAATTCTAAAAGTTAATATAGATAAATGGGAAAAAGTGTGCGAAAGAAATTGAAAATGAAAAGATAATAGCATAGAGAAACGATTGATGAGTCAGTTGAGGAAGTTGTTGAGCATCTTTAAGGAGTTCTAACTTTTATTAATTAACTCAAAACAAGCCGTGACCCACACCACCAACTCCTTGGAAACTCAAAATGCACTAAATGGGAGTGGTTAAGTCGGTGGGCGATGGCATCGCGAAACTAATGATATGATGTGAATTTTTTTGTCGAGAGTAAGTTGGGCATAGTTCTAACGAAATTTGTCGAAATAAGTATTTTGCAATTATTAAATTCTTCTAATTGAGAAAGTTGTGTCAACGCTTTTATTTTGATCTTTTACTTTATATAAAAAGAAACATATCTCTTGCCATATGATATTCACAATCATAATATATACTATTCGTGTTGCATATGCGATTGTATATATATAAAAAAAAATACAAAATGAATTACAAACTTAAAATTTGAATGTAATAAATAAATGTTTATTAAATTTTTTGCATGAATATATATATATATATATATATTAATTATTTGTAATGCATTTCTTAAAATTTATTGTAGAAAAAAAATATCAAATAAAAAAATATGTGATAAAAATAAATAAGAAAGTGAAAGTTAGAAAAAAATAGTTTTATAAACCATAAATGGAAGAAATTGAAAAAATATGTATTTATTGACAAGAGAGAAGGATATAGGAGAGAATCTACAAAGAGTTTAAAAAAAAACCTTAATTGGTGAGGAGATAGACAGAAGGAAAATGAGAGAGGAGATATCAAAGATACTAAAATGGTTATTAGACCACTTCAATGTTTTACACAAGAAAGATTGAGATATCAAAGATGCCAAACTAGTGATTGGATCACCTTGATGCTTTATTTATTTATTTATTTTTATAGAAAACAATTTATTGGAATTAGTGAATTACACATATATTATCAAATGAAGGACAAACTATTATAATTTATAATTATGAAGAATCAAAGACATAAAAAAAATACAAAAGAGTTACTATACAGTTGAAAAAAAATTAGAATACAATTAGAACAATACCCGCATTTACATGGAATAGTACCCACTAAGTAAAGGTTATGAAGCATCTATCTTAACTAAATGCTATATTAATAGTTCACCCAGATGTTTTATTAATAGTATACTAGTAGTCGGGCAAGCTCAATACGTGTACAAAATAAAAATGAGATGTATTCTAATTACATGTTAGAATTTATAATATTAAATATTTATTAATTTTTATATTTGAATATATATATATTAATTAATTAATTAATGTGTTTTATTAAATTTATTATAGAAAAATAGTTCAAATTAATGTGTTTTATTAAATTTATTATAGAAAAATAGTTCAAAACAAAATAAAATTATACCATAAAATCAAAGAGATAGAGAAATCAGAAAAGAAAAGGTTGAAAGAGGAGAGAGAGAAAAAAATAATGAGAAAATAAGAATGCGTGAATTAGTGGGTAGAAGACTCAAGAGATGAAAGAGATACTAAAGACATAAAAACAATAAAATAATCACTAGACTCTCTAGGTACTTTATTTATTTATTTATTTATTTTTGGTAATGTCTAGGTACTTTATTGTTAATAGTATAAATATACATTATACATATAAATATATATCCGCAACAACAAAATTAAGATTAGGTATAATTATGTTTAAGTACCATGAGGTTTGACGTAATTACATAAACCGCCTATATAAAGTAAAAAATGAGACTAACCACCCCTGTTGTCGAAATTTTGTTAGGATTTTTTTTTTTTTTTTTTTTGGTCACAAGAAAATTTGTTAGGATTTTATTGATGAAAATTAATTGAAATGGTGCAAGTACTTTTCCCTCAATTAAGAAACAAAACAAAAATTGCAAAGAACTAGTAAAAACTAACAATATTGCCCATATCTTTATCTAAATAAAGAGAATTGTAATTGGTGCAGATACAGCCGAGACTCTTAACTTTCTCACAACCCATACCCTTCATTCTCATCTATGTGCATGCTACTATTTTTGAATTACCAAAGTATTACATAAAACCCATTTAAGTTTAATTGTATTACAACGAACCTTTGAAATACATAACATGTGTTAGAGGGTATTTTATTTATGTAAAATTTGTCAGGATATTGACTTCAAATTTTAGGATAAATCATTTTTCTTGATGATGTTAGCAAAGATAGTCAATTAAGTTAAGTGTAAGATTACGTAATTTGTGCAAGTGCAATTTTCGATTTTACAAAGGTAATTTGTGTAATTACGTAAACTTTAGGGGTGTTATCACTACAAGGAAAAAAGGGTAATTTCTACTGATTTTTCGGCGAAATTCCACCGAAAATAAGTAATTTCTACATAATGAATTTGTCAAAGAATCCTTTGTCACTTTTCAATTTGGCGGATTTTTTTAAATTAAATCAAATTTCGGTGAAATTATCTGCCGAAATTTAATTATTTTTCAGCGAAATTTCGGCAAATTATTCCTCCGATTTTTTTTAAAAAAAATTAAATCAATTACCTCCACCACTCCCTCTCACACGCAAACCCAAATTTAATCCATATTTTGCAATAGCTAGATTCAAACCTTCGCCTCTTGGTTGACAAATAAGTCTTTTGCCGTTGACTATCATCACTTTGTTATCATGTTTTTTCTTTTTCTATACTTAACATATATGTTTGAAATTATCACTTTAATAATTTTTGAAATATTATTACATTATTATTTACTATTAGTTGCATTAAATTTAAGATTAAATTATCAAATCATTCATTTTAATTTAGTATAATTTATAATGTATCGTTGCATAATTAACACTTGATCCCCGTGACCAATATTTCCGGAATCACCACTAATTATGCTAGTTACTAATCATGTTATTTAACAACAAAGATCAACCAATTAAAGGATTACTATTATTAAAATAATAGTCTATCCTTTTTAATACATGGAATGTACAAAAATAAAATCTATCAGTACCGAAATATTAATAGTAAGTATGTAACACATGAAAAAATGGAAGTATGTTGGAAAAAATATATATTTTACGCGTTTTGCACTTACCCACCATGTTCATTAAATGATGCCACCGTAATAATTGGTAGCATGCATGGTAGCTCCATCTACTTTTCTACTTCAATAATATATAACAATAATTTCAAAACCTAGACTAGATTTATGGCCTATTTAATTTAATTATGTCGACTAAATTCACTGTACTCACATGCGTGATTAGCAATGTTTTAAAAATAGGAGGGGACATATAATCGACAATCTTATTAGATATTGGTTTAATGGATTCGGCCAGTATATATTATAATGTTATTAAATGATATAATAGTTATATTTAATTATATACGAATATAATATTATAAATATTGGCAAAGAATTTAATAAAAAATAAACAATATAATACCAAAAGAATTCATGTATCTTATGCAACTCCATGACATGCTAATAAGAAGGGTGGAAAAATCCAAAAGGCTGCAAAACATGTAATAAAAAATGAAAAGTATAATAATACTAATAATAATAATTGAAAAATTTTTAAAATGAAATATGTGCAATTCCTTGGCATTGAAAGGGTGCAGTGTGTATATATATATATATATATATATATATATATATAATGAAAAATAAAAAAAGACATATACTAAAGATAGAAACCGTCAAAACATAATTACAATTTATAAGGAATAAAGTTCATATTACCGACGAAGTGCGGTCATATTAATCATTGCAAATGACAAATAAAATTTAGAGTAGAGTAAATTTTTTACTAACAACCAATTCCTGTCAGTAAGTGGTTGAAAAGAAATAAAAGATTATAAAAATTAAAATCTAAAGTCTACAAACGCATCACAATCGCTGGTAACTCGTCGGAAAGTGATAAAGAAAAACTAATAATTAAAGTTTAAACGCTACCCACGATGAAATTCATCGATTACTAGTTGAGAAAAAAATTATATATATATATATAAAAAAAAAAGATAGAAGTATAATGATGATCGGACCCGTTGTTAACTCGTCTGGGAAAAGATAATTAACTAGTAAAATTTTAAAAATTACCAATGACATGTAGTTGTTGGTAATTTGTCAGAAACAATAAAAATATTTAAAGCATACCGATGGATTGTTCTGTCACTATTTTAACGAGAAACTTTCCACCATGCTCCTACTACATTCTGACGATTTACCATTTCTTGCTTGCCGGTGTTCCCATTTCTTGCTTGGCTCAAAAGTCAAAATGAATTCAAGGTAGCAAAGGCTTGAGTTGAGAAGGAAATAGGGCATCGATGGGAAACGAATATAAATTGAAGACTGTTTTCAAGGTAATTGATCTTGGGTAGGCTGAAAAGTAGTTCAATTAAATTGACATGTAACTTTCCTCTCATCAAAACTCATTAAAATTAAGTTCAATTTGATCGGCGTAGTTCAACCTCCAAACGAATACTCTATCTCTTGCAAGACCAAAGATATGGCCTGGCCACTAAAACTCATATTACGTCCACATAATTCATAAACTTTACATCCAATACTCAATGAAGTACATCATTTGGGTATTCAAAATCGAATTAATGGAATTTACCATATTTAAAATGGGAGTAGTAGAACTTAACTCCTATCCACTGATTGCTCACTAATAAAAAAAAAAAAATCATTTAGCAATTTTGGTGGTGCAACTTTTTATTTTAGGAATCATCTTACAAATATATATATCTTTATTACATGTGAACAATATTACGAATAAATAATGCATGCAGTCATGGAAATATGTAAAAAAAATGTTATTATACATATATAATAAATTATGCATAAATAACCATAATCGGAATATTTTTAATATTACATAAATTTTTATATATTTCAAGTACTATCATCAAATCATTATATAAATATATATATATATATGTCATTCAATCATTTATTCAGTAAAAAAATCAATTTATTCATCTAAGATAATGATGTGAGATCAAGAACTAAATAAAATTCCACTATAAAAGACACCAATTATTACAGGGATAATTACATCTACACCCCTTGAGGTTTGGTGTAATTACCGATACACCCGCTGACGTTTGACTATTTACAATTAGACCCCCTATTCAAAGATTTAATTTGAAACCCTAACGGTTTTATGAAAAAGACATTATTGCCCTTAAATATTTGTACCAAAAAAATTGAAAAAATAAAAAAACAGGGTTTTGTGGGTTGACAAAAATGCCCCTCATTCTCTTTTCCTTTTTCTTTCCTTTTTCCTTTTTTCTCCCATTTTTTTCTTCCTCTCCTTTTTTCTTTTTCTTTTATTTTTCCTTTTCTCTTCTTCTTCATCTCTTCAGCCGTCTCTCTCTCTCCTACCTCTTCCCCCGCCCAACCCAAACCCAACCCCAACCCACGCTCGCCGCCCCCATCCCGTCGCCGCCACCTATCTCCTCCCCCACCCAACCCAACCCCGTCGCTCGTTGGCCCCATCTTGTCGCCCGCCGCCCATCTCCTCCCCCACCCAACCCAACCCCGTCGTCCCCATCCCGTCACCCGCCGCCCATCTCCTCCCCCACCCAACCCCATCCCATCGCCGCCGCTCCCTTTCTCCTCCCTCACTCTACCATTTTCTGGATCTAATTTATCTCTCTCTCTCTCTCTCTCTCTTTGATTTATTCTCTTTCCTCTCCACCCACACCGGTCGCCGCCGCCGCCGTCTCTCCCTTTCTCCTCCCTCCCTCTACAAGTTTCTAGGTATTTTCTCTCTCTTTCTCTGTCTCTCTCTCGATTTATCTTCTTCACTCTCGATCCCTCATCTCATCTAGGCGGTGGCCGTGGGTGGTGTGGTGGTGGTAGAGGGCGGCAGCCATGGGCGGTGTGGTAGTAGTGAACATCTCTCCTCTCTCTCTTTCTCTCATTCTCTCTCTCCCTCTCGATCTATTGCTCTCCCTCTCGATCTCTTCTCTCATCTATACAGGGGTGGTAGCAGGCGCGGAGGGGTGGTGGTGGCGGCGGCTGTGATCGGGGTGGTGGTTGTGGTTGGAGGTAGGGTGCTAGATTGAAAGAAGGGGGAAAAATTAAAAAAAAAAATGTAGAAAGAATAAAAACTCAGAAAAAATAAAAATTTTATTATAAAAATTATAAAATTAATAACATAATTTATATTTATATTTTAATATGAGATAAATTTTATTTTTAATAGAATTATTTGATTGTTTAATTTGTTGATTTTTTTCAAAATTTATATTTACACCCCTCAAAGTTTTTGAAAATTACATTTGCCCCCGCAAGGGTATTATGGTCATGCAAAAAAGTCAAAAAAACATGCCAATTAATTTCCCTTTCATTGAGGGTATTTTCGGAAGTTTACAAATATAAATTAATGTCTGCAGCCATAAACCCTAGCGGCCACTAACGGAAGGGGTTATTTGTTAACGGCGCTAACGTGGAGGGGGTCTAATTGTAAATAGTCAAATGTCAGGGGGTGTATCAATAATTACACCAAACCTCAGGGGGTGTAGACGTAATTATCCCATTATTACAAGCATTTCCACCCAAAAAATACGTGTAGGAACCGAAAAAAGAAAAACAACAAAGAATTTTGTCAAACTAGGCCCATAATTGTATTGGGCCTAACTCGCAACCCATTTCAAATCCACAGCAGCCCCTCCAGTTTTATCCAATTTCAATCTTGTCGCATACAATCATTACATCTATCGGAAGGATATATCAACTACTGTTCTTTCCAGAAACTATTCACAAAGTACAGCTGCCAGCCTGAGAGCAAGATCACAAACTTCGATTATCGGTGCCACTAATCGCCGAAGATATTAATCTGTGTACCGGATTTTCTCTCACTGGTGAATATTTAAAATTTTCAGTTCATCTCTGAATTGGTTAGAAACTAATTTTTCAATTTTACGCCATTCTTTTGTTCGTTGCTGTGATGTTAATTGGTTGTTGTTCGCTTCCGATGCTAGTTCGGAATCAATTTGTTGTATTGTTCTTTGTTTTTTTGGACTTTCCTGTCTCAAATTTTTCAGTTCTTATCGAACAGTGCAACCTTATCTAATGTAGACGAATGAAAGCATATATGTGTGTGTGTGTGTTTCTTTCTCATAGTAGCAGTAATCCTAGTGTTCACTTCTATAAATTTGAGTCTTATATATGTACAGATAGTTTTGAGAAGAGATCCATGTGTTTCGATTGTCTATATATGCTTACATGTTTGTGCATACGGATTTTATGTAATGTGTGTGGGGTTTCAGGATTCCCATATTAATTTATACACTGTGCGGTTGCATAGGATGGATGGATATTATGCATAACTACCCGTAGCTTCTTTCAGCTCCTAGTTCTGAATTACGATTCCCGAGTTTTGTTTTATGCTTTGTAATTACTAACCATAAAAATTGATGAAAGAGAGACACAGATGCCATACTTTTGTGGTCTCCCCTAGAAAATTTTCAAATATACATTATATTTACACAAATACCCCTTTTCCTTATCAAATGTTCTCTCTTAGATGATCAGTTATTGATGGGTCTGTTGAATTATTAGCAAGAAGTAATTAACTGATGCTTCTGACTTACAATCACTTGCTGGATGGCATGAGTTAAGTCATCCAAGCACTATAAAAGTTGTCACACTGTTGAGGGGTTCCATAGCATGGAGTTGGTCTTTGAAAAATATGTTCTTACTAAAGACAATTTCCATCTATAAATAGGTTGAATGACAACAACACTTCCCGATATATGCCAAACACCTAAAAAGTATATTAACTTGCTCCAGTATAACTGCAGTGCAACAGTAAGGTGCGATGGCCATCCAAGTACCTCTTTGTTAGCTTACGCGCATAGTGTCCACCCCCCCCCCCCCCCAAAAAAAAAAAAATCCACCCACAAAAGACCTTATGTGGACTGGAGCCTTGTGCACTAGTACGTTATTCCTCTCAAGTTTTGAAGTTGAACCTTTTGTCTTCTTTTGGTAAATTGCTTAGGTGATTAATTCATTAGAACCATGTAACAGTGAGTATAAAGTTGAAGCAAACTTCTGTCTACTATGGTTCTAAAACTCTTTTATCTGACTTCTTCGTTTGGTTCAATACTGCAAAAATAGTATGTATAGATGGTTAATAGAGGTTGTTGTTAATTGTGATCAGAGAAAGAAGACTAAAAAACCCAAAGGATAAGAAAATGGAACAAGCTGAGGCATTATCCAGATACTGGTGTCATAACTGTTATGAGATGGTTCTCTTCATATGTGCATAGTCTATCTATATATATATATATATATGCATATATGCATACAAGTGAGCTATTCAAATGCACAAGAACATGTTCAGTTTTGTTTTTCCTCAATAATGTAACCATGGGTAATTGTTCTTGCAGCTTAACATGGGGGTATACCTAAGCACTCCCAAGACTGAAAAGTTCTCAGAGGATGGTGAAAATGACAGGCTTAGATATGGCTTGTCATCCATGCAGGGTTGGCGAGCAACAATGGAAGATGCTGTAAATGATTTTGCTTTTTACATATGTTTGATCCATGTTTTAAGTTTTTTTCACTCTAGAACAATTTCATACATAGAAATAATGTACTTTTTTATAACCATCAGGCATCGTCACCTTATATGATACAATAGTTATTTTTCTGCTCCAATCATGTTGTAGTGCTTCTTATATTTATTTACTGCATTTGTTATCTGTGTGAATTGGCCTATGGCTAGGATTCATCTATGTTCCCAACTACATAGAGCAGCTGGCATGTGAGTCAGATGGTGGTTATATCATTGTGGGTCATAAGAGTTGAACTTTTCTTCTTTTTTCCTCTTGAACTGGATACAACCTTATAGGGTCAATGCCGATTTGACCACTGAAAAGTATGATCTGATGGTGCACTGTAAGTGGAAATGGACAGAGAAAGATATACGATGAACTTCAACAAATGTGTATGGTTGCATTTAACGGCTATATAGTTGTAGGGATCTCTTGTTAGCTCTGAAGAAAAATGCATATTCATATTGACCTAAATGCTGAAATTCTGTGATTTCACTGGATTCATGACATTGAAATGGCTGAAGAAATAATAATTTATAAGGAAACAATAAGTGATGGTATAATGCAGACCATACTGATGGGAGATTGCTTTAGTCTTTGATTTTACCTTTGGGTGATTGAATTGTTTATTCTAATCTTTTTCTACTCAAGAGTCTACTGTGTTTGGATCCCCAAGATTGAACTTAAGACAAAAGGAGACATGATCTTAGATGGTTATTGCTTTGGAGGTGCATATTAGATTCATCTGCTATTAAATTACTTTGTTGGCACCAGTAGTGGCTCAACACTTCTATTACAATATCTATCATACATGACAAAGCCTAAATAGTTTTGGGTTATAAAGTAAGATAGATTCGCTCAACTTTTATTGCATATTTGATGTAATTTATTCTGGTTATCAACTAAGATAGATTCACTCAACTTTTATTGCATAGTTTATCTAATTTATTCTGGTTATCAAGTAAGATAGATTAGCTCAACTGTTATTTCAAATTAAATCTAATTTATCATGTCTTACTACTTTTTTTTTTTTGTCTTTACTCGAGTGACTGTACAGCATGCTGCCTTCTGTAATTTGGATGGTGTCACCTCTTTCTTTGGAGTTTATGATGGCCATGGGGGTAATCACAAAGCTATAGCTTTCCAATCTTAATGAGATATTCTCTCTCTCTCTCTCTCTCTCTCTCTCTCTCTCTCTCTCTCTCTCTCTCTCTCACACACACACACACACACATTTTTATCCTTTGTAGTTCTGTACAAGTCTTGTGGATCCATCACCTTTATCAGTCCTAAACTCCTCAGTTTTCTGAGTGATAGTAAATTGGCCTAGGAATAGGAAAAGGAAAAGGTTCTCTAATAAGAATCCAAGGCTAATGTTTCACCTTTTGACTCTGCTTATGAATTCTGATTGATTAAGGGGGGTTATTTAGCTTAAAAAATTGAGAGATGCAACAAACAGAAACTGCTAGTTGAAGTGTTTATATGCATATGATGTTGACCCAGCATGGTCACTCTTTGACTTTCCCATCCTTGTGATAGAGAATGTGAGAGAGGCAACAAAAATGGGTATGAGATTGCTATGCTGCTCTATTCGAAAACAATGAAAAGAGGAACAGATTCTGCTGAAGTTTAAAATATGCAACAATTATCTTGACTTTTACCCTGTAGAAAGTGAATTGAATTGTTCTCAAGTAAATGTTCAGGTGTTAGTTCCACTGTCTGCTGTGAGGATGATTCTCAAGTATGTGGTCAATGAAAGAAACTTTTACTGCTCAACTGCATTGGCATTTTGGTATTCTTTTCACTTTTTGTTGCATTTTCTATTTAACAACCGGGGGTCATTTCATTTTTGCAGGGGAAGAAGTTTCCAAATTTTGTGCCAAGTTTCTCCATCAACAGTTGCTGGAGCATGAAGCTTATGTAGCTGGTGACCTGGAAACTTCTGTTAGGGAAGCTTTTCTTAGGTTGTTTCCGTCCTTTTTATTTGTTGATTTGTGTAACATAAAGATGCTTGCTTCAGATATGCTTCGTATCTTCCCTGATTACTCATTATCATTCAGCTATTGAATTTACTTTTCTTGTTGCTTGTCATATGTATAGAACTAATTTGCGGATCAGACACATTATCAAGGATCTTTTAGATGCACATATTCCTTCGGGAGAGCAATTTGGAAGTGGGCATAAGGGTTTTTACTCCGAAGAACTTAGTTATTTTTGTCACTGCTTAAAATGCTGAGATCCTTGCCTAGAACTTTTCCATTGATAGAATCTTTCCCACATGCTATTTATAAATAGAAGAAAGTGACCAATGCAGTTCTAAAAATCCCAGCTATACAGGTTACATCTGTTCTATTGGAGGTTGGGGTTGGTGGGGATCGAAAATATTTTTCCAGCTTCTAGTTTTCCGAGTCCTTACAGTGTGTTTAACGTTACATTATTTTCTGCTGTAGAATGGATGAAATGATGTGTGGAAAGACTGGACAGAAAGAATTGGCATTATTAAAGGGCGAAATGGACCAATCTAGTAGTAATGGACAAAACTTACCTGAGACTAAAGAAAATAGTGGCAAGACAGACTACTGGGATTCTGAGGAGGTGCGTACTCAGTATTTTATTTGCCCCAGCTGGCATTCACTTGCATAGCAGAGAAGTTTATATGGTGGACACAGCAATGTGGTACAAACTTGTTTTAGTTGCTTGGTATGTGTCCGTGCTGAAGCATGAAGAAGAATACATCTGTAACCCTTCAAAGATTGATATTTGCAAAGAAAAGGAACTCAGACAATATTAAAGCTAAACATAGGAGAAATGCTATTGAATCTACAATTTGTGCAGTTGTAAAGATAATTTTATTGAGACCTGTTGAATACTAGGCCATGGAATAGTATTTCTTGCATCAAAATGCATATTAGCTATGACAAAAAAATTAGGAAGGTGTCTCCTCTTGCAACAGGTTTGAGTGAGATTTTGGGAATCATTGCTGTTGTGAAAAGATGCAGTATGCTCGATATCGTTACGCATAATGCAGATATTAACCAATTTTTGTGAACTTGAAAAAAAATATCTGGTTCGATCTGTAGTCGTGTATGAAATAACCTGTGGGGAGATGAAATTGTTTGCATGTATGGGAGGGCGGTAATAGATATTGGCTGTCCGCTATTTAAAAGCGTTTCCAAAGTTCAAAATAATTCAAGTAGGTGATGTTGCTGGCCTAGTTCGTGCACATAGTACAGATATTTCCCAAGTTTTGGGAACTTGAGAAATATTTGGTTCATTCTGCCATTATGAAGTAACCTGTGGGGAAATGAAATTGTTTATCATGTATGGAATATAAAGATACAATACTGGGTATTGGCTGTTCGCTCTTTAAAATTATTCCCCGAAGTTTAAAAATAATTTAGAAGTAGATGACCTTGCAGGGCTTTTGGCCTCTGACCAGATTCCATAATCCCTTTGAGCTGCTTGTGAATTGTTATGGTAAGAAATGTGTATATTAACTATCTTTGTTCCAAAGGGATCATTGTTATGCTCTGGAGTGGATTATTTAATCTTGAAGCTTATCCAATTTTTAATCACCTGTTCGGAGATGTCTCAATTCACACATTTTCTCATTCGCCTTTTCAGATTCCCCAGTTCATGTGCAGTCTTGATGAATTTTTTCAGTTAGCTCCTATGCTTTTATGGCTACTATACTGTGCTACCGTTATGTCAACCTACTAAAAACTTAAGATGATTCATGAATGTTTGATGTTTGAAAGTTTTCTTAACAATTATATTGCATGCAAATCTTGCTACATATGCCCTAAAAATGCAGGGACTTCACTCAGAATACAAGGGTCCAACTTCCGGAAGCACTGCTTGTGTTGCAATTATTCGAAACAATCTATTGGTAGTTGCAAATGCCGGTGATTCTCGGTGTGTGATGTCTCGGAAGGGAAAGGTGAAGTTCGTTTTATTTTTCTAAGTTGTCATTTTGACGTTGATGTCTGGAAGGTGTTTCCACAGATGTAGTATTTAACATGAAAGCATAAACTGCTCAGATAGCTAAGCCAACTTGTAATATTTACCATAAAACATTTTACATATTTTTCCTCATTCAGAGGATGCTCTGTGCTCGCAATTTAGTTTTGACAGTTACGGGTTTGGTGACTTCTAGGTAACATTCAGCTTCTTGCCTTATTGAATGTCCACGAAAATTTTCAACATAAAAACTTTCATGCAGACGCATGATTTATCCAAAGATCACAAACCAGACCTGGCTGTTGAGAAAAAAAGGATACTAGAAGCTGGTGGATATGTACAATATGGACGTGTCAATGGGAGCCTGAACTTGGCAAGGGCAATAGGTACTTATCCGGATCCTACCCATTTAGATGTGGGTGAGAAAATGTTGAATTACCTTCCTTTCAGTATGACAATTTCAAACCTTTTCAGGGGACATGGAAATGAAGCAAAACAAATCGTTGCCCGCTGAAAAGCAAATTGTGACAGCAAACCCTGATATAGTCACTGTATGTGGAATCTTTACTTTGTATTTGGAGATATATTTTACCGTTTTCTCCCCATCTTTCTGAAAGAAACTGAGTTCAAAGTTTTGGTATTATATATACTCTGCTTTTATACAAATTGGTACTGCTAGATTTCAACAAAATTGGTTCAAAAATGTCAAAGAGAAGCTATGTGATAACAATTGCCCCCTTATTGTCTCTCTAAGCAGCTATTTCAGTTAAAAATAACAGATTTTCTCTTTATTGTCCCTCCGGTACTAGGTTGAGCTTTCTGAAGATGATGATTTTCTTATAATAGCCTGTGATGGGATATGGTAAGTTTGTTGCCAGTGCTATATATTTTATATTGTGATTCTTGTGATGCTAAAGTATCTGGTTAATTGTAGACACTTATTTATTAGAATTTTGATATATCCCATACAGTTTTCCAACTATTTTCATCTTTTTGGTCCGAACATGTTATTGGTACTTGATAAATACAAACCTTGTCATACTCCCGATCTGAAACATTCCTGTCTTGAAACATTTGCCCCAGTTGACTCTGCCTTGTCTGCACGCACGCACTCACACACACACACACACACAGAGTATACTTTCTTGATTCCGTTAAGACAGTCTACCATCTGATGTCCTTTAATTTAACCTGCACTACTCCATTTATCAAAAAAAAAAAAAAAAAGGTGCACTACTCTGGCAAACTTATCTATGGAGAGAGAGAGGGAGAGAGGGATTTGATTTCTGTTGAGAATCAAAAGTTGATTCTTTATCACAACAATATATGCCTGATTAAATGTTGTGATATTCTTTTTATATTTTTATGGAAGGAACTGCTTGTACTGTTTCCTTCAGTTTTTCATCATATTTGCAATGGGACGGGGCCTCATTCCATTGAATGTAGGGTCTACTTTTCATAAATGAAAGTTGATGTAAAATGTTAGCCTCTAAGGTAACGGAGTATGACAAACTTCACCATTTGTTTGATGTAAAAAAATGGCTTTTGCTTATATATAATCCAACTTACAGAAATTAAGGCTTTTCAAATGCCAAAGTAGTGGTGCTTTAACTAATTGTTACAATCTGTTGTCTCTCATGGGGTTTGTGCAGTTCTCTGTTATAAACTGATGCAAAATCCTGGTCCTTTGGCACTTGTCTCAGTCAATATGCATTTACTATTTAATGATATTTTATGATTTCTTTTGCTAGGGATTGCATGTCAAGTCAAGAAGCTGTTGACTTTGTAAAAGAACAGTTAAATACTGTAAGTTTCTGTTGCGTCTTTTGATAAACATTATTGACATTATTCATTGTGGTAAAAACTAAGAATTTGTCAAAATTATGTAGGAAAAGAAACTATCTGTAGTGTGTGAAAGAGTACTTGATAGGTGTTTGGCACCATCATCTGGGCAGGAAGGCTGTGATAACATGACAATGCTCGTGGTGCAATTCAAAAAACCTTTCAAGTCAAAACCACAGCAGCCTGGGCCTTCAGTACGGTAGTACAAATCTTACCAAAATTCTGGGCTCCTTAAGTTATATTTTTGTGTTACCTTTTTGTATATATGGATTCTTCTAGAGAATGTAGCTTCAAACCTCAAATATATGAGTTTCTGTGTTGAGTTAATTTCATTAGGATACTGTGACATTACGGTGGAATAAGAACTCCATTACCACTTTGAACGAACAATGGATGTGTTTCGTCGTGTGATGCAGGCTGATGATATTTTAGTTTGTTCGTTTAGTTGCAATAGTAGACAATTTTACACCTTATCTGAAGAGAGACCTCCTTTAAAAGGGTGGGTTATTGCTTTGATTTTTATAGCAGATATTTTTTATATGCCGATGGCTGCATTTTACGCAGCACGTATGGATTCAATAATTTTTAGACATATCAATTACAAATCGGTGATATATACAAATCATGAGTTGTAGTTTTGCATGTGGTAGTTGCAAGATGCATGAACCGGACATGCAAATGTTTTAGCGGCCCTAACGTGTTTATGTACCTTTTGTACTTCTCTGGCATATTATTGTTGGGAAGTAGCTTAGACCCAGGTTGGTTGAATCCAACCAATTATTTGATAAGTGTTAATGTACTTGATATATGATTGGTCATTCTTTATAAACTTTAGACCAATCACATGATAAGTGTAAATCACTCGCCATGTGACTAATATTGGTTTAGTCGAGTCGGATTTGGACTTGAATTTCAGTTATATTGACGGTTAAATGGGCAATATTTCTTCCATCTCTCGAGGAAAATACTGTCCCTTGTAGATGAAGATTGATGAAAACAGCTTATAGCGTTAAGAAAGTTGAAGGTTCGAAAGAGATGATGAAGAAGTTGTTGAAAGAATGTCCATTTTCATTTTATTGGGTGGAGAAACAAAATGACTAGTTTTTATGTTTCTGGTGTTTAAACATGTATATTTTGGAATAAATTAGTTGGTTTTTCAATACACAATTAAACTGAATGTACCGTGATGATAGCATAAGAATGAGACTGTGTGGTTGAACTTCATTTCAACTGAATTAAATTGTTGTCATCAAAAAAAAGAATTATATTGTATTTTGCTATATAGGTAATCACCACTTGGATTTTATATATATATATATATAAATTCGGACAGCTAACAGTTGGTGCTACTAGTAAGATCAACGGAAATCTTGACTATCGCTGAAAAACAAATCCAAGTTACTTTGATGTTTGATGCAAGGTTGATCATGGGAAGCTCGTTTGAGGTTGGTTGGTTGGTTGGTTGGTTTGGTATGCTACATAATATTTGATGCAAGGTCAAACATTAAAGTCTCATTTGAGCTTGGCTCCTTATGCCTAACAAATCAAGTTTGAACAATTGTGTTTTTTTGGAAAAATTACACTGACCACCGCTGAGGTTTGGCTGATTTACGAAAAATCTCCTACTTTTTTAAAATTTACCAAAAACCCCCTAAGGTTTTAAAAATATTACAAACTTATTCGAATTTTTGAAAATACCCCTTCCCGGGTGATTTACATTGACCACTCTGAGATTAGGTTAATTTATGAAAAACTCCCTGTGATTTCAAAAATTACCAAAAACCTCATGAGGTTATACTAATATTACAATTAGCACCTACTTATGTTGACTTATCAATAATATTAATTCTTTATTTTTTCCTCTGTAATATTGTTATCATAAAATTTTAATTTAATAGATTTGGAAAAAAAAATATGATTACTTATTCAAATAAATATTTCGAATTTAATGTTATGAATTTATACTAAATATACGTAATATGTGCTAAATTTTTATTTGAGAAAAATATAATTATATACATCGTATATATCCATTATGTGAAATGAGAAATATAAACATTGATTGAAATAAAAAATTGAAATTAAATAATGCACTTGAAAACTTTATTTAGCTTGAGGACTCTAACTCATTTCTTTTAAAATTTACTCTGTATTAGTGATAATATAACATACTTGATGTGTTGGTAGATACCTTTAATGCATTAAATTCAGAATATTTATTTGAATAAATAATCATTTTTTTTTTCAAATCTATTACATGAAAATTTTATGATAACAATATTACAGAGGGGGAAAAAAGATTTAATATTGTTAATAAGTCAACCTAAATAGGTACTAATTGTAATATTGGTATAACTTCGGGGGGTTTTGATAATTTTTGAAACCATAGGGGGTTTTTCGTAAATTAACCAAATCTCAGGGTGGTCAGTGTAAATCACCCAAAAAAAAGAGAAGGGGTATTTTCGAAAATTTGAATAAGTTTGTAATATTTTTGAAACTTTAGGGAGTTTTTGGTAATTTTTGAAAAAGTATGGGGGTTTTCATAAATTAATCAAACCTCAGGGGTAGTCAGTGTAATTCGTCCTTTTTTTTTGTTTGATTAATTACAAAAATTTCGCTCATTTATTAAACAGATCAAACTCAAATAAGATTTTAAATTCAATAAAAAATTTAAATCAAACTTGAACAACATTGTTTGGCTTGATTCGATTTTTTTACATCTCTGATCTCAAGATGATAATTGTAACTTATGTATGGAATTTTTAATAATGGGAACAAATTTCATGGAATTTTGGCTAATTATCCGTATAAGGAAATTACCTGCTTATTTGATCACCACTTGCAGTTTTAGATATTATATGTGTTGATAGTACTGGCGAAGGGGTCGGCGTTATAATAAGATAGTTGATTTAAGTCCTCGTCACGAAAAGATCAAAATATTCTCATGTATATATTTTATGCCCTAATTCAACCCAACACCGAAAGTGAGTACTCCCTCGTCCTGCTTCACTGGTTCTCCATCTTTTTCTTTACAATTTCTATAAGCCCATAATAGTTTGTCAAACTTTCTGTTTAGGAGAAAACAACCTAATTTATAGAATCTCTCCCAACCTCTCTCTCTCTCTCTCTCTCTCTCTCTCTCTCTCTCTATATATATATATATATATATATATATATGTATAGATATCCTTTTCTTTCATTTTCATTGACATGATTAAAAGTATTCGTATCCATATTTTCCGTTTCTTTTATGAAAATTGAACCTAAATATCTGCACAAACGGGCGAAAAGAGGATAAACCATATATGTTGGTCACTACTAACTATTAGTTGGTCAGCAAAATGAGGTATTAAATCCCCTAAATTTTATTTAGGATTTGAATTATGGAGTTTGTGAATAGAGTAATTAAGTTGGGATGATTGCCTCATAGTAGGCCTCTGCAATATCAAATTCGGATTAATCAATCTGTAAATCAGAATCGAATAGCTAAGATCAATATATATATATATATATATATATATATATGCGCTGGGCCGCTGGTCAGTCAAATAGCTTAAATATCTTGACCGAGTCGCAACTTGTAGCTTAACTATTGTCTTGAAATTGATGGGCTTTTTACAAGTTCTTCAGCCTTTTTTTACGTAAACTAAGTTTCGTGTTTGAACATAGTTATAACTCGTTGATTAGTCTTAGGACTTATAGTTGGAGGCTACGTTTGAATTAGACGCACCATCTAAATCTAGGCGTATAATTAAGTTTTATTATTTGGCACAATTTAAATATATATTTCATTATATTACATTTATTTATTTTATTTACATTATATTTATTTATTTATTTATTTTTATTAATTTATGTTAATACATGAATTCATAACAATATGTTTATACAAAAAATATTTTTTTTCTTCTACTTTTTCATTCAAACAAGGAAAATTCTATTGTTAGTCACAGTTCGTAGGTGACTAACATCAGTCACCTTTAATTCTAGCTATTAGATATGTGATATTTAATCTAAACAATTAATCATTATATGACTTACAACCTTTTGTGTAGGTAAATTAAAAATACTACCTGCTACATAGGTTATCAAGAAAATTTTTATATAATGATTATTGTAGTAGACCATTTATGGCCCACTAAATATTAACCAATTAAATTTTAATTTTTAAAATAAAAAAGGAAAGTTAAAAATTTAATGACTTTGGATCCATTAGATCATTATCACTCATTCTTTTTAATTTATTGAAAAAGTACAATATTATTATTTGTTTAAAACATTACCACAATACTCATTATAATTTTTTATTTTTTAATACCATTGTACCATTATAATCTATTAATTTTTTATGTTTCAATAACATGGTACCATTATTTTTATTTTATAATTATAAATACCACGACACTTATTATAACTTTTTTATTTTTTAATTTAAGAAATGTGCAAAAACAAGGATAATTAATTGAAAAATATGATAAAAAATTAAAATACTAAATTGATACCAAAATAAACATTATATATAACTCAAAAATTTTAATATATGTTAATAATTGATAAAAAAAATTACATTTAATTTGATTTTTAACATATTTCGAAAAATGTATCACATTCATTATGAATTATTTTAAGAATATACATAGAATATGAACATCTGTTTTTTAAAAAAGAAAAACAAATTTTATAAAATATAGATCTCATTATTAAGTAAACTGTTTATATTATCCATAGATTTACTCTAAAATGATTTATCTATAGCGATATTGAATAATGTATTTTTAAAACCAATTTGTACGTATAAAATACAAAGAGAGTAGTACAACAAGCATTAGTTGGTAAAAGAAATCGTGTTTTGATTATTAATGGAGATATGCTATGAAACACAACAACAACAACAACAATAATAATAATATAAAAATCATTTATTGATTTGAAGGGTTATGGTTAATATGTATAATGAAATATTATTTGCACATAGTTTGTTTGACTTATTTAAAATAAACAAAATAATGTAAATAGTTTATTTGAATTTATTGTTTTTCCTAGAATTTGAATTTTATTTGTACATCTATGAATTCGTGTAATATTTTTCATACGAGCGAGTCAATATTTTTAATGATAACTTGGAGTAGATCTATGTGCTCATATGATTGAATGTCAAATATTATTCGCCCCTTATAATAATAATAATAATAATAATAATAATTTTAGTTAAATTCATCTATTTGAACACTTAAAAAAGAATAATAATATTATTTTTTGTAAGTAATGAAATAAAATATGATGCAACTTTTATTTAATTGAGCTAAATATTTAAATTGTAGTAGAAATAATTTATCTTAAGAAGTCTTAATAATTAAGAATTTTTTTTGTTTAAGATTAACAATTAAATGAATGATTTGAGAGAAAGAGAGAAACTAGGAAATATGGAGAGAGAGGGGGAGGAGAGAGAAATTTTTGACCTATTAAAATATTTTAAACCTGTACACGTGACATTTTTGTAGAGGGTGATTAAGGTTAGTCACCTACGACTGTGACAAATTATAGAACTCTCCTTCAAACAAACAGGATAAAATAGTTAATTTTTTATTTTTCTTCCATTTATTTTCCTCTCAACCAAACATGTTTGTGGATATTTAAAATTCATATATTTTATTTTCTTTCATTTTCTTTTCTCTTTATTTTCTTTTTTTTGTCAAATGCAGTGTAAGTCTGTCAAAACAGTTAATATACATTATATACTAAATTATAGTCAATAAGTAAAAACCGAAGAAGAAGCAAAAGAAAGAAAGAAAGAAACTCAGTTACGTGTGGAGATGCAGTTAATTATACCTACAAGAATTACAGAAACCACAAAAATAGTATTAGATTAAAGGCCAGAGATAAAATTAGAAAATATTAAAGGTACTTCTGTAATTGAGGGGCATAAAATTTAATTTTTTTTTTTTTTTAAATTGTACTTAAATTTTTGATTGATAATAAACAAACTTGGATTGGGGAGGGGGATGACTACACCCTCCAAGTCCCTAATTCCGCCCCTAAATTAAACATTATATGGTATTTTCTGGCTATTCGTATCTTTTTTTGCCTGCTAAACAACAAGAATTATAATGCCCCTTTTCTATGAAATATCATTGTCTATTTTTTTTTTTAACAAGAAGTCAGACGCTTTATATTATTTCAAGGAAAAAATTTTAGTACCGGGAGTGGATACATGCCTTACAAAATCATTAAATACATCCCAAAACAACAAAATATTTAGTGCCCTACGACAAGCATCATAAAAATGGCCTGGTCTTGTGGAGTTGCTCCCTGCTTGACAACCCAGTCTGCAGTAGCCGACTTCAGATATTGTAGAGGCTCATTATGGGAACAACCTTCCAAACTCAATTATTTTATTTAAAACTCTAAAATTCGAATTCAAAATATTATTTGAAAAATCTAATGCATCAATCCCGGTAAATCAACTGTTAGTTAGTATTCTCCCTTTTTTCTTATATCCAAAAGAATGGAGAATGAATCGACATATGAAAAATAAGAAAGAAAAATCAGTTTACATGTGCATAAGTTAGTAGATTCAGAATGGCGCTGTCAAATAACGCCAACAGATCTAGAACGTGCTTTTATTCATTTAAATTTGATTAATAGTACAAAAACGACTAATTTATGAAAACGTGCACTTATTGTTTGAACAGTATTTTTCTTGTAAATGGAGAAACAAAAAGACTTGTGACATTATGGCGAAGTTTCTATGTTACAACCACATAGCTTCTACTCGCGTGCCTAGTGGTTTAGTATATATCATAAATCCAGCTAACTTTAGGAATATCTTATATTCCTTAATGAAATACTCAAATCACAGCCAGGGCAATTAACAAAAAATATACTAATGTATATTAAAAAATAGCTTAGATTTAAAAAAAAAATGTCGGTCATATATGTACCCAGTTCTGCACACGAGATCCTCTATTCCAAACCGTGTTTCATCTCCTATTTCAATCCATGGATATACGCCAAGTGTAAAGATCTCATACCAAGTGTATAATTAAGGAAATAATTTTATACACATGATGTGAATATGAATTATATAATAGGAGATTAAACAACCTTTTGGAATAGAGGATTCTATCCACCCATTCTGGCCTTCACTATTTTGATTATGTTGTATTCCAGTTATCGCTAAATAATTAAGTGTTTAAAATTTATTGACATTCTTAAAAAAGAATTGATAACCACATAGGTTGTTAAGAATAGCGCATAATAATCATACTCATACACACACAATCACAAATTAACGAGACAATGAGAAAAATGACAAAAATTTAATATGGTTCTGTTAGAGATGCTTATATCTACTAGCAAGAAGGGGAGTGAGTTTTTTTATGATATGAAAAGATATTTTACAACAATTTGATACTCTTAATATTAGATTCGTTGATATCTCCAATTAACTTAACACAAAAGTGAGAATATGTGACGTAAAATTATACTATTAATTCAATATGTTTACATCGGCCCCATTCACTATCAACACAAATCTTCACAAAAAGTTCTTTTTGAATCGCAGCACGAACTCTTTAGAGTTTAGATTGAATCGGAAGTCAGGTCAACAGAAAATTTAAACCTCATTAACATAGCTAATCCAAGAAAACTTAGAAAAACCTAGCAAACCTAGAATTCTTAAATATTAATTACCCATAATATTAATAATTCTTAGGCTAGACGGTTGCTTGTGGGAAAACCTAGAATTATTAAATAGATAAGACTTGTCCATTGCCAAGAAATTGTAGAGGGCAAACTCCAAATGTTTTTGTCATTTATTAGTAACTCAACTGGCCAAATTAATATGCGCTATCCGTTGATGACCAGATCAATGGTGCATGGTTGACAAGTGTTCACACCAAGAAAAAGTATTTATCCATTTCTTTGATTCACGAGAGATGTATCGACACTCGAGTTTATCCAAACTAGAGTGGTCGCATGAAAAAGCACTTACTCACGGATTCGAAAACGTGAAATTGTCATCCATTCGCGGGAGTTCTATATTTAATAAATTCAAATTTCATATTTCAAATTAAAACGTACAAGCCACAAGGAGATTAAGGACGAGTTCTAGTTGTTCATGTGGTAAGTTTAACATCTTTAAGATTTAAGAGGGTGTTTAGTTAGCCTTATTTATAATATCTTCTAAACTCTTAAATTTTATAAAATATTATAAATACTATAAAACATTGGATCTTATTTTAAAAATAAGTTCCTAAAGCAATTAAAGTGTTCGCAGTGGCAATTTAGTAATCAATTTGGTTAAAAATATAAGAATTGAATTTGTAGGATTTCAAAAATGAATTGGCAACTCTTTACTTTCATGAAAAGAGTATGTACATAAGCTTTTACATCTTATTTTAGAAATTTATAAGCTCGTCCTCTAAAAATTTTGTTAAATACTTTATGACGTCTAATAAATTTTTAAATGTGTTATAAGATATTTTCTAGAGATTATAAACTTAGCCACAGACCTTTTAAGTGTTGTGCTTTGTTCGTTCTACAATTATATATTTTACTAGTATTTAGCCACATGATAAGGCACAATATATATATACATATATATATATATGTATATATTTTTATAAATTTTTGTTATTAAAAATAATTTGATAAAAATAAATTAGATGTTTTATAACATAAATCGATAAATAAATATATTAAACAAAATTGTATAATGATATAATATGTTTGATCTCAATATTAATTTCAATATAATTAAGAAAAGGAAGCCATGTTTTAAAACCCAGACCGTTCATCGAACCAGAAAATCAATTGGGTTAAGGGTCACTGGTTCGATCATCGGGTTTAACTGCGGCCAAATCGGTGATGTCATAATTATGTCATAAATAATATTTAATATATAAAAAATTATCAAAAATAATAAATAAAAAATTTCATGTATTTTTCCTATTTAAAATTAATGTTTAGAACCAAAAATACAAATAATATCATAGACAAAAATAAAAAACTAAATTAATGGTCAATCAAGTTTATACAAGAAAAAGAAAGCAACACATTCCATCAAGATTAATTACTAACCTTGAGAGAATTTGTGATTTAAAACAAGAAAAAATTGTGAATCGGCTAATGGAATGAGAGAAGCCAGAGGAAAAGGATATTAGGATTCACTAATTTGGGGCTTAATTTATACTGCAAAGTGACCCGACTAGTTTTAATGACATAGTACCGGCTCGATTGGTCACCGATTGAACCATCGAGTCTATAGATTCTTTCAAAATACATCGATTTTGAGGAGCTTTTGATTTTGAGTGTCTAATCGGGCCGTTCTTGACCGAGTATCTGTCCAACCGGTCGAACTGGCCGATCCGGGCCACATTTTAAAATATTGAAGGGAAGTTTTTAAAAATTTATATAGAATCAAAAATTTTAATTATTATTAAAGTAAATAATAAATATTTTAAATAAAATATTAATTTTTTATTTTACTTGAGTTAAGTTTGAATCAATCATATGTTAAATACTTGATAATTGTTGGATTCTTTTGGATAAATACAAATCACAAATATACTTATTTTAACTCATATAAAAATTATTTGAATTTCATACATGACATAATAGAATTAAATGAAACTATCTATATATGCTCTTACTTGGATAATTTTAAAATTTTTGAATTATATATATAGACTAGTATTTAGCCCCATGCCTTGAAATAAATATCTTTATGTATATATTTTCATAATAACTTTCTACTTTGACAATAGTTTGATAAAAACAAATTAGCTTTCTTATAACATAAATCTATAAATAAGTATATTAAAAAATTATATAATAGTAAAATATGTTTGATCTCAATATTAATTTTGGTATAATTAAAGTAAGGAAGTTTTAAAGTTTATGTAAAATCGAAAGTTTTAATTATTATTAAAGTAAATGATAAATATTATAAATAAAATATTGTTTTTATTATTTTATTTGAATTAAAGTTTAACCAATCTTATTTTAAATACTTGATAATTATTGGATTGTTTTGGATAAATATAAATTACAAATATACTTATTTAAATTCACATAAAAAGAATTTGATTTTATTCATGGCAAAATAGAATTAAATGAGACTTTTCACATATATATATTTGGACAGTTTCAAAGTTTTGAATTGTATACAAATAAATTAGATCCAATGAACATTATATACAAGAGTCGAAAATAGTGGAAGTTCTTACTTTTCTTTGTTTTGGAAAAAAGCAGTAATTAGAGCGTGATAAAATACGTTTCTATATATTTTTAGAAAATGAGTCATTTTAGAGTACTTTTGGATAATTTTGAGATGGATAAACTAAATTCTCTCACATGATCCATGAAAAGAATCTAGATTTCAGTTGTCCGAGTCAAGTGATACAAAATCAAATATTTCATACCGAAATCTAAATCTATACATTGCACTACATTTTTGAGCTTACGAGATATTATCCATTTGGATGATATCCAAATAGTATATTTAACTGTTGAATTAAGTATAACAATATTATAATTTCTATTTTAACAAATTTCTATTTGAACACTTTTTAAAATTATTATATCCAAATCCAAACAATTAAACATACCAATTGGAGCTTTCCAAATTTGTGATGGTGTGTAACTGTGTATGCCACACAAGAAAAGAGTAAATAATCTAGGGATCAAACTCAAATTAAGGAAAAAGATACATATAGATATAGGCATATAGCATATCCCTCCAAAATGCCAAAAACTGATTCTCCAAATGGAAATTTGAAACCCCACCCCACCGTAATCTGACCTGGACCAAAACCAAAGGCCAAGGGACGGATAAGACTTCCCACTGCCTGCGACCCCACATCAAATAAGTTAAAACTGTAAGCCGACACGTCCCCAACCCCCGCACAATACCCTATGGATAAGGACCCGTAATCACACACATCAGATTGACACACACACACACACACATGTATATATATATATATATATATATATATATGCACATATAGACATCCTCCCCATTGTGTAAAGGTCCCTTCCATTGAACATTTCTTCATCTTTTTCCCTTGGTTCCATTATAGCATTCAAAAAAACCGTGTCGCCTCACAACAAATCGCCATTGACTTTCTTGATTCTTTATCATTATAAATATACAATTCCAATTATTAGAGGGCCATATACAGTATACGCATACCATTATAAAAGGTCCATCTCCCCATCACCATTTTCTTCCCGTGAGAACTCTGCCTCCATTTGTTGATCTTTTTTTCTTCAAGACTGACCCTTCTGAAAACTGCTCTGGTCTTCTCATTTGATTTTCACATTGATACATCTTATATTTAAAGGATTATATTCAGGGATAGCCCAGCTTTCATTGCATCGTGGGATTTCAAAATCTTGAAAAATTCTTGGCATTATTTTTGGATTAATTCTTGAAAATAAATGGCTGCTGCTGTGGGTTGTGGTTCTGCATCAGGTTCATGGGCTCATTTTGAGTCTTGTTCAAGAACAAATGTGGGCAAAACTAATAAAAATGACAAAAAGGGATTTAGGGTTTCTTGTGTATCATCTGCTGTGAGTGATCCGTACAAGACCCTCAGGATTCACCGTGGTGCCTCTGAATCTGAGGTCAAGAAGGCTTTTAGGCAGCTTGCTCTTCAGGTAATCTCTTTCATCCTCTGTTTTTTCTTGAGCCATTTGTTCATTCATGGGCTAATAAAAATGTGTTTTTTTTGCCCTTTACTTTATTTTATTTTTGTAATCTTTTAGGTGTATCATGTGAAAATATAATCTTGATTTTATCAATCTGGGCAGATAAAAACGTTTAATTCTTGATATATAATTCACCATTGGTGTGCTGGAAATCTTGAAATTATCCATTGTAATCCGTTTCTTGGATTGATTTTTCCTAGCAGTTGTTGTATTTAATGCTGCTTTTATTCCTTTCCTAGGAAAATTATTGACCCAGAGGCCATATTGAATTCATTCTAATTACTTCATTTGACTTTCCTTTTGCTTTATGTACATTAAATTTTCAGCTTTTTTTTTCATATTCTGAATTTCTGATGGTTCTTTCCTTTGTTCACAAGATAAGAGAATAATTATACCATTTGTTTATTAACATTTTTCAATTTAATTTGATTGCAGTATCATCCAGATGTCTGCAGAGGTAGCAATTGTGGAGTCCAATTTCACCAGATTAATGAAGCATATGATGTAAGTTGCTTGATAATAAACATCACTTTATCCTTTTTCTATGAGCAAAACTGTGGATCACTATATTTTTTGATGTGATATGCCTATGTTTACTCGCAAAGGGTTACTAGATTTGTTTAGTTTTGTTTCAATTATAATTAGAAAACTTTATTGGGATCCCATTTGCTTTGTCACCTCTTATCTGATAAGAGAGCTGGGACCAAAGCTAGCTAATAAGTCATTTTCAATCAATGAACCTAGACCCTTGAGACTTGGTGGAGTACAAGTAAAACATGCTGCTGACTGAGGTGTTCGCTCTCTAATCGAAGATGGAAAGCCCGCTCCGGAAATTCTTACCCGGACTATGTTTGGCCATACCCGACTAATCATATAATAAGCGTTTGTACTTGTCGTGTGATTAGTTTTTCTCGATACACTCGTCATGTAATTAGTTTTGGCTCACCCAAAACCAGTTTGGGCAAGAATTTTGTAGATGGGTTACAGTTGGCCTGCATTATTTATGCAATGAAATAGGATATGGTGACAAAAAAAAATGAAGTAATGAATTCAAAAATGACAGAAAAGTAGTGTTCAATTAGGCAAGAAATGCTTATGGATATATAGGTTGGAAACATCTCTGGAGAACCATGACAAACGTCTAAAAGAATGGGATCAGCTGCTTTTGAATATACTTGAAACATTCGTTTCTTTATGTTAAACTAGTTTTTCACTATCAAATGTCGATTTCTATTTTCTTGAGTAAATGGGGTGATTTGGGTTGTTCATGTCTAATATATGTTTGTGATGGTCTGGTGCAGGTTGTGATGAGCAATCTTAGAGGGGAACCGAGCTCGCCGGAGATGGAGATGTACGAGCATTATGAAGTGGACGAGGATGAGACAATGAGGGGAATGAACGATCAAGATTGGGACCTGTGGGAGGAATGGATGGGATGGGAAGGCGCTGGGATTCGCGATTACTCGTCCCACATTAATCCTTACATCTGATCTGCAAAATGACCCTTATATATATAACTCTGTTCATATGATGTTTTTGATTTTTTAAAAAGAGCCCAAATCTTTACAATGTTCTTTGAGTTGTGAAGATCCTTGAGGTTTCTGCAGAGCAATGCTCCTTACAATTATCTTCTCTTTTTTTTTTTCTTCTTTTTTTTTTTTCTCTTTTTGTCACTGTACATAACATTGTATGAAAATAGTGTATCTATGGCAATTGTAATATGTAACTAGTATTTAATGAAATAAAGATGTTACATCAATCATTTGGCTTTCTTGGTTTTGAATGTCAGATTTTGGCACTAGAAGCAGCTATTGTGATCTTGAATAGAATTTGGGAACTACACGGGGCACTATAGCCAAAACCATTTAAGCCAAATTTTAAGAGAACTGAAAAATATAAATAATGCAGTATATGTATATGTATATTTTGTTTACAGCATTGTAATTTTATTAAATTATTTAGTGATAAAAATATTTTGCTCTCGGATTATGATTATTTTATCACCATAACCACTAAACTTTTTCGTTACATTTTTGCCATACAAAATTACTTGTGGCAATTTACCCTCCAAATCACTTTTTGGTCAGAGAAGTTGTTGGACCGCCGCATCACCGCCATTGAATAGATCCTCCACTCCGCCACTAGACTCACCTCGTTACCCCAAATAAAAATTCTAAAACAATTTTAGAATTCAACATCTTCTCAATAGTCAAGTTGCCTTTGAAACCTCCCGAACCTTGCCATCGGTTACTTTACAGCAACTTACTCGACATTAGTGGGCAAAGTGCAAAATTATTATAATTTATGAAAAAGTATAATAAAAAAATTATTTAGTGATCAGTGTAAAAACAACAACAATTTGGCGCTAAAGTGCTTTATATCCCAGTTATTTTTTTCATTTCTTTTAGATATGTCTGTATATTATCTACACCAAATATTTGTCCACTTACATTCGACCCAACTCAAAGCCCAATGTAATGCAATTGTTGGGTAAAAGAAATAAAGAAAAGTCCAAACTAGCACTGGACTTACATGTTAGTTACTTGGAGTCCATTTAGATGGTTTTTTTTTTTTGAAAGAAAAAAAATTTATTTTTTGAAAAAAAGTACTTTGGATAAAAAAAATTTGTGTTTGAATGAATTTTTTAAAAAAAGAAGTCAGAAAAAAAAAACCAAAAAGGGCTTTTTTTAGAAGTTATTTCATAGTAGTTTCAAATAAAAGCATATTTTAAAGCATTTTTAATTATTGTCTCCAAAAGCAAAATTATTTGGCTTTAAAAAAAAGCTCTATATCATTCGATAAGCATTTTTTTTTAATCCATCAAAACGGCCTCTTGATTTTATACTTTTAGGCTAGGTTTGGGGTATGTTTTAGTGTGCTTTGAGAAAGTATTTTTGGGATATATTATGGTAGTGGACTGAGAGAATGTTTAAAAAATGAAAGTATGTTTGATTTTATTTTTGAAGAGAACAATTTTACTATAACTGTATTTTCAGGTGGTTAGTGATGTCACGTCAAAATTTTACATTATTATATGTTATGACTATCGTGAATAAAAAATTAAAACTGTATATTTATATTAAAATAATGAACGGTATATATAAATACATATATATTTGATTGATATTATGATTTGAAATAATTATACTTTTATAATAATGTTTTGGGAGAAGGGTATGGATTTTGGATGAATGCCCGGTGTTTTAGGAGTTAGAAATCATTTCCACAAAACAAAATCAAACGGAATTATACTTAATTATTAATTATTGTTCCCCGGATCAAAATTTTATTATCAAGTTCTGAATTTTATTTGAATTCGGACTTAATATGAATTGATATCGTTCATATAAAATTTCAAGTAAAATTAGATATCATATAAATATTTATGATAATGCATACATTTAATATGTGTTGATTATAGCGGTGTTTATTGCTCCAGCCCATTCATTGATAATTAAATTAATTTTTTTGATGGGATTGATAATTAAATTAATTGATTCTCAAATAAGGCTCCATTTTCTGGACAATTATTGATGAAATAGTTTTGATATACTAATTCAAGATAATGCTACAAGGTTTGTTCGAGAAAAGGTTAAAAATATCAGACACAGAGAAAGAACCAACCAAACTTTCCTAAAATTGGGCTAATGCACCATACTTTGTATAATTGTTATTTTGAGTCTACTATATTTATCACTAATTTGGTTCGGGACTCATTAGGGTCGGCTTCGAGCCAGTTTTGATTGGCTTTTTTTAAAAGAGAAATACGTTTTTTTTTTAAGCATTTAAAAAATAAAGTGTTCGGATGAACTTTTAGAAAAAAAAAATAGAAGTCAGAGAAGAAAAGTCAAAAATGGAATTTTTCTTTTTTAGAAGCTATTAAGAATAGTTTCAAATAAAAATAACTTTCAAAATACTTTTAATTACTATATTCAAATACAAATTTAATTTCCTTAAAAAAGAATAATTACTAAAAATTTACTGAAAAAAAGTACCGTTTAAAAAGCATATAAATGTTTCATAATCCCGACGCCGCACTTTCTTACTTCTAAATAATTCATGGCCAACTTTAATAGCAATGATTTAATGTATAGGTCATTGAATATTGATTTAAGAGGTTGTATAATAGTAAATAGTGATGGCAAGTGCAAAAAACTATTTCACTTCCCAATTTAGTAACATTGAAATTTTGTTGTTCCTATTCTTAGGCGAATCAAATTAATGTTTATTGTTCAAATTTCTTAATTTGCTCCTAATCAATACTCCATCTCTTACTGCATTTCAGTAACTCACTCATTTCACATTATATTCAATGGATCTTCTACTTTGTAAAAGTCTTGTTCTTTTACTTCTCTCTGCTTAATTATTAATAAAACTTTATCTTTAACATGCATAATTTATGTGTCTAAGTTCATGATAAATCTTCCATGTAAAAAGAAATTCGTAACAAATCAAGGACTCCATTTGGCTTTTTTCGCTCTAGGCTTCCAGGAGCATTGAGATGGTCTTAGGACTCATCAAGATAAGCCTTGTCAGCTGAGGAGCCGTTGCTTCAATGCAGTGACAGAGTCATATATAGTTCAGGGGGTGTGCCGCGCACGTGTATCTCTCACTTCAAAATTATACGTGTATCATTAAATTTGAGCGACCCCCTAATTATCCTTCAGTGCACCTCCTTGATTTTTTACACTTTTTATTTTTGCTTTGTAATAATAATAATAATAATAATAATAATAATAATAACCCAAAACTAAGCAACTCAATTTATAAGGCAAAACCAAAAGCCGAATAATAAAAAAGATTAATGAACCCAAATGACAAGACCAAGCTCAATTAAAAGTAAGAAATACTTTAGGCCCACCTAGCGGATTTTATTTTGTTTTTGATGAGTCCCTGTTAGAACACTACATGTACCCCACAACACCAATACACAATCATAAAAGGCAAAAGCGCCTTTTCACTTCACCTTTGATACTTGATAGAAACCATCCCAGCTCCATTTTATTCTTAGAGCAGATGCGGATTTACGGTTTAAGAGTTCATTGATCAAATTTGATTTCTAAATTTCAGTTTAAACTGAGTCAACTGAGGGTGTTGGGTTTTCTTAAGCCAAAGTTGGTAAGTTTGGCAGATTGCACGTTGAATTTGATATTGCATTCTTACTTATTTTTAGGTCAAAATATTATTAGAATGAATTTTAAAATTGGTTCCCCCTCCCCCTAAAAAAAAATAAAAGAGAGAAATGGCGTCTTTATCATTTTAGGGTCAAAGTGCCATGAATTAATTAGGAAGAAAAGTGCAAGTGATATAATGATAAATTTTTAATATTTATTATCTCTTTTTATGTTTTTGGGTAAGATCGATAGATTTTATTATATAATATATATTAATTTATTTATAATATTTTTTATAGAAAATATTTATATTATTGATAGCTCGTAGGTCGTAACCAATAGATACACCCCTTGACCTGAAGTCTTGGATATACCACTATTTCAGCAGTAATGAGAAGGCCCTTTAAATAAAAGGATGTCCATTAATATGAATATTTATTTAAAAATGGTAATTTATTTATTTATTAGTATTTCATAGTTCATTATGAATGATGATATAATTTATACGGGTGTGCATTCAGTAATACCGTATCGAATCGACCAAAGATTGCTACACCAAATTAATATACTAATATCGAACCAAATTAATTTCTCAATTCAGTTTGATTTTTACTGATTTTTTTTTTTCGGTTCGATACGATTATTTGTCAAACTAATGATTTTCAAAAAATTAACAGTAAAATAAATTTTATGTTTGAGATGGGAATTGCAAAGCCAGAAGTACATGAAAAAATTGCACAAAATTAGTCTTATATAGCAATAAAACATCAAACTTAATAGGTTCTATATACCAACAAAAATATAATCGTGAGTAAATTAACTAATTAAAACTACGTATAAATAATTTCGGTATTCTATATGAGTCAGCTAATCGGCATAGAAAATCGATACCAAACTGAATTTTGATTGGGTATAAACTGAATTTTAGTTGCAATTCAATTCGATTGGTTTACTAAACTATGAACCCCTAGTAATTTCTACTTAATTTGTTGTACCACAACTGATACGAGTCGTGCTGAACCACACTTTATAAAGGAATAACAAAGGCCCCAACGTATCAGTATTTAACATACTCATTTAAACACTACTAATAGCATTAAGTTCCATCTATTTAATACACATTTTACAAACAAAGTTAAAATTTAAGAACACAGAATTATGAAAACCTTAAACTTGTAGCAGACACAATAGTATATCTAACATTGGGTAAATTCGGATTTTGGATTGAGTTGAGATGGGGGGTCGTCATAGATTTTTTCAATTCAATTCCATCCCCGCAAATGACAATCAAGTGGCCCTCAACCCTAAATCAATTTTAAAAGCCCAATGTCAACCTTTGAATATATGTTTTTTTTTTGATCAAAGAAAACAAAAAACTTCATTAAGAATGACCAAGGTCCAACAATGCAGCAGATTTAACATGCCGGGGCAATACATGAACCCCTTCACAATAAGTAACAACACCTCTAGCTAACAAGTAGGCTGCTTTATTATCTGATCTAGACACATGCCTAAAGCAACAAAATTGAAAGAATGGCATAAGCGCCTTAATATCCTGAACTAGTTGCCCAAGATTTGAAAGGTATTCTGAGTTCCCTTGGAGTTTTTGCACAAGCAATAAGACAGTTCGACTCCAACCAAATACGAGTCCAACCCCGCCATGTTGCCATTAAGATTGCCTCAAGTCTTGCTAGAGCTTCAGTTTGTTCCGACGTAAAGCAGCCCGGACCTCGTCACTCCAGCCATCTGCAACTGACCCCTGATTCGTCCTGTGCAATGACCTCGATGCCAAATTCTGTAGTTGCTGCAAAGGAGGCGCCATCAAAATTGAGCTTGACAACATCGCCTGGCGGAGGCTCCCAATGTCTCAACAAACGACACTCAAGGCGAGCCGGTCATGCCTCGAAAGCCTCCCAATTGGATTGAAGGAAATTCTTTGCAAGGGAAAGCAAGGTGGCCGGGTCCATCGTAGTGTTGCCAACCATCTTTTTTTTCCTGTTACACCATAAGGACCAAGCAATAATAATAAAAAGGCACGCATTATCCACAGGTAAGGATTCAATGTTCGTCCAAATCCACTCCCAGGCACCCAAGCCCCACTGCGACACCGAACGCCAAGGCAAGTGAGATATAGCCCAGACCTGCCGAGAAAAGGGGTACTCAAGAAGTGCTTGTCTCGTATCCTCCCCCTCAAAGTCACACATTGGGCAGGCATCCACAACATCACATTTATGACGTACTAGATTCACGCCTGTAGGCAGCACTTCGCGACAAACTCGACAAGCAAAGATTTTGAGCTTGGGCGGAAACTTCAAGTTCCACAGCTTCGTCCATCGCGGGTCAGCTCATGAGGTTGACGAAGATGCAAGGGGGAGCTGGTCGAGACTCATTCCTAAATGATAAGCACTCCGGACAGAGAAAAAGTCATTCTTTGAGAAGTGCCAAATCTGCGTATCCTGGGTATTCCCACGCCCAAGCGGGATTTTATGCACCCACTCCGCATCCTTTGGCTGCAAGGCAGCTTCCAACATCTATTAACTCATCAACTTTATCTACTTGAAACTTACACGATTAATCTTATTTTTCTACACAATGTATCTATAAATTTATTTATTTTTTTCCCAAAAGGTGTTCATGTCATACTTCTGATTGTATCAAAAATTACTACTCCTAATAGAACTCAATGGAACACAAACAACCTAAATCGCTTTTTGTTTAAATATTAACAATCAAAAAATTTCTTTTAATGAGTACAAAATTACAAGGAGTGGAACAAGACAATGACAAAAACTAAGGACTAAACTATAAATAAAACAAAACATTAGGCATGAGACTTGACTTTTGGGCCCCAAGAATCCAGGCCATGGGCTATATTATTTCCCATCTTTTTTGCCCCTTGTTCAGTCCCTAATTAACTAAAACTGTAAAAAGGTGGACCAAAAAAAACAAGGATTACTTCAACAAGCTGATCCCCATTGCCTAGTAATCACTATCTCATCATTGATTTCATTGTTTCGAGGTTTCTTTGCCGACTTTGCCGCTGCTGCCAATCGTCAAGCGGTGATAGCTTCAACAATTAAGGTATCTTGTGAATCTCAAGTTTTGATTTTAACCCCAAACCACTCAAATTATAGCATAATCGGTATGTATGCTTTGTGGGTTTTCGCTGAAATTGCTGTATGACTCGGTGTTTGGCAGATTCACGCATTGAATTGATAAACCCCACCTTTTTCTTCCTTACTTGAGGTGATTTTTGGAATTTCTGTTGGTGGTCTATTGTTGGAATGGTTGTGATTGTGTATGTTGTTTACCCATTTTCACTTGTTGGGCCATTCAATTATGTTCTGGTTGACTAAACTGAAACTTTGTGTTGAACTTATGTTGAAAAATGGTTTCTTTGGTGACCATATGATTGTCATTATTCTTTGTATGGAATCTTGCTACCAACGTTTGTTTCTTGCATCAGTCTTGTTTGGCTACTTAAAGATTGGCTTTTTTCTGTGTAAGGTGATCTAATTTTAGGTATTGGAAAGATTAACATTGCTCAAGTTTTGATGAGATGATGATTGGAGTAATAAAAGACTCTATTAATGAGCTATAATTATTCTATATCATTGATGGCACGGTAAGGATAGAGAAGCAGGGAAAGGCTGCTTGCTACATTGGGTTCATGTAAATGGAGGTATTTAAAATTGCTGCTGTTATAATTTCTCATGCAATGTGTTGTGAGAGTATAATTATTCATGCTGCAAGAGTTAGACGAAAAAGCACCATTGCATTGCTCTATGTTCATTTACTGAATCTTATCTTCTGCAGTTGTAGAACCTCTTTGGTGATGGCAGACCTCAAAGAACGTCTGCTTCCACCAAAACCTCAATCAGCTATAAATCTTAGAGACCCTTCATACAGGCCTTCGGCATCTGGTAGACTCCCATTTAAAGGAGTAGATGTTTCAGGTTTGAAAAAACGTGGGCAAGGCCTTCGATCATGGATACGTGTTGACACATCTGGGAATTCCCAAGTGATTGAGGTTGACAAGTTCACAATGATGCGGCGTTGTGATCTTCCTGCACGTGATCTAAGATTGCTAGACCCATTATTTGTTTACCCCTCGACTATTCTCGGCAGAGAGAAAGCAATTGTCGTGAATCTTGAGCAGATTCGGTGTATCATCACTGCTGATGAGGTTTTGCTCTTAAACTCCCTTGATAGCTATGTACTGCAATATGTGGTGGAGCTGCAGAGACGATTACAAGCTGCAGGAGGTGAAGTTTGGCAACCTGAAGGTCCAGAATTGAGAAGGAGAGGAAGTAGAAATTTTGACAATATGTTTGTGAACACATCTCCTGATTACTTGCCCTTTGAATTCAGAGCTCTTGAAGTTGCTTTGGAGGCAGCCTGTACTTTTCTTGATTCTCAGGTGTATGCCATTAAGCTTGCTTCTTGTGCATTTCACTTGCCTTTATTGGTTGTTTGAATGTGATAACTGTTTCTTTAGCATCCTTTTGCTTTTGATTTCTTTTTTTTACTTCAAGGTACAAGTAGCTATATAAAATTAGCATTAAATGGGTCTGAATAACATAAGGCGGAATTTATTAAAATGATATCTATGTTGAGAAACCTTCCAATTGAAGACGTTTTCACAGATCTGATATATGGGGGTTCTGGTTAGATGTAGATGAAACTGTTGCAGCTTAAGTAGTGTACAAGATACGGAGATAGGAGCTTTTTATTTCAAGTAGATAGAAGCTTATGCTTGATTGCTAGGCCTATATGGTAAAACAACTTGTTGTAATCTGCTGATAGATCCAATTCAATAGCCTAATTAAGATACTCTCTTTAGTCAGTCGGATGTGACCTGCAAACAATTGTGCATATTACATGTGATGTTCTACTAGAGTTTGGCTTGAGTTACTTTCATCTGCTAACTCTCTACCATATGCACCATAAGAAAATTGGTTCGAGTGGATATATGTGGGTTGATAAATTTTGGCGGTTTCTTTGTACCATATTCTCTCTTTAACCCCATTATTGAATATATTGAGTTTGATCATGCTAAGAAGAAATCAACTTCCATTGTTTTCAGGCGGAAGTCTTAATGTATAAGAAACACAATTAAAAATAGGAGATGATTCATACACATTATTTAGTAAGAAACAAAAGTACTTAGCAAATAAGAAACCAGTGGGAACGTTAAGTGAGTCCTATTGATACAGAGGAAGAGAACCTTTGAACTATCTATTTACTAGGTACTGTGGAGAGCACATTTGAACTTTCTATTTGCTATATATTTTGGAGAGCACCCTTGACATATTCCTGTGAACAAAATTTTGATCAGTATTTTGTTTCAAAATATATCCACTAATCTAATTTGTATTTGTGAAATCTTTGAATTGATCAGGCTGCAGAACTAGAGATCGAGGCATATCCATTGTTGGATGAACTCACATCAAAGATCAGTACAATGAATTTGGAACGAGTTCGTAGATTAAAAAGCAGACTAGTTGCATTAACACGGAGAGTTCAGAAGGTATGTAACTAGTTAAATGGGTTCATCATCTTATTGGGGTCTCCATCATTTCTCTCTGATATCTGCTTCATATAAAGTTTTATTGCTATCATCTAGGTCAGGGATGAGATAGAGCAGCTAATGGATGATGACGGAGACATGGCTGAAATGTATCTTACTGAGAAGAAAAAACACATGGAATCATCATTTTATGGTGATCAATCTTTGGTAGGATACAGATCAACTGACGGTGCATTGTCTATCTCTGCTCCCGTTTCTCCTGTTTCTTCACCCCCTGACAGCAGAAGGCTGGAGAAATGCCTTAGCATAGCAAGAAGCAGACATGAGAGCGTGAGGAGCACAGAAAGTGTCATGGGTAATATAGAAGAGTTAGAAATGTTGTTGGAGGCATATTTTGTCGTCATAGACAGCACCCTGAACAAATTAACTTCGGTATCATCTGTAACCTTTATTCTTAATCTCTGTTTCCTTATTCCCCATCTTATGGGAAGAGTTTATCAACAATTTTCATGTGTGATTTCAGCTGAAGGAGTATATTGATGATACTGAAGACTTCATCAACATTCAGCTGGTATGAATCTCTTCTTTCTTTTTCTTCTTCTTTGTTCGAGAAAGACGTATCTCGTGCTAGTACAAATGCAAATAATATGCTTCAAATGACATAAGAGAGTATACAAATGATGTTCTTGAATTGCATCCTTGGTAATAGCGAAGTACAGCAGCCAAGTTTTGGAAAAATCTGCTGCTTGTACACTCATTGATTATTTTTGGCCAACATACTTGTGAAATCATCACCCTTCCGCCACTTTATCAGAATAATGAACAAATCCTAGCCTGAATTGACGAGCACTTATGCTGCGTTTGAAACAAGGATTTTGGTGAGAAAAAGTAGAAGGAAAATGAAAAGGATAAAAAATAAAAGCAAAAAGTACTATTATTTGAAGCAAAGAAAAAAAATTTCTTTCTAGTTTCCTTGCGAAAATACAAGAACCAAACGTAGCATTAAGGTCATTCTTCAAATGTGTGAACCCTTTCAAATCCTAATGCGAAGCTAAAGTTGAGCTATCCCATATGGCCAGCAGCTCTTGTTGTGATAATCAATTATCAAAAAAATGGTTCCCATTTATACATCAGGGAGTTGGATAAAGATAATTTGAGTACGGGATATGATTAAACAATACGTCTGCTATAAAGACGATAGAAGGATGTTCAATGACTATTTTCTATTTTGTTAGCCTTCATTTCATCCTGCCAAATTAGCCACAAATTTTATAATCTCTGTGCAGGATAACGTTCGAAACCAGCTTATACAGTTTGAGCTGTTACTGACTACTGCAACTTTTGTCGTTGCGATATTTGGAGTGGTAGCTGGGATATTTGGCATGAATTTTGCAATACCGATGTTTGAAGATAACGGTGCATTCAAATGGGTCCTAATAATCACAGGAGTTTGTGGAGCCATCATTTTTTGCTCATTTTTGTGGTTTTTTAAGTATCGAAGACTGATGCCGCTGTAGAAGATGGACAAAACTGCAGGATGGTCTTATTGCTATTGTCTCTATTTTTGCATTTCAAACAAACAGGAAAGAATAGAAACAAAAGTACCAGTTCCCTCATTTACTCTTGTTTTAATTGTACAAAACTAATCCTATATAAGTTTCTGAACTGGCTGTGCTCGTTTTGCAACTGCATGGTTTGGATTTAGCTTGAGCCGTCGCTGTTTGTTTTGACGAACTGTTATTTCATGATTCCAAATGAAGCAAGAGTCTATATCCATAAATTGTCCAACTCAAATTAATAAATATATCTCAATTAGTCTTTGACCTCAACTACTAATTCCAGTAAAAGTGCACTAATTCTATTAGTAAACATGACTAGTAACACATGTCAAGTAAATGTGGTAAAAATTTTAAAAATCTAATCAAACACCTGTAAAGTGTTCTATGGAGATATTGAACCTCTATCATTAATGGTCTTAATGGCAATAAAGCTTAATCAGGAAACCAAATGAAAACAAACGATAAGACGAAACAGGCAGCACTACAAGATTTGCGCAATATCAATCGGATAGTGGCCTATGAATAATGAATATATAATTACAATTTCCAATGATAGTTATGGTTTCTTAAACCCCGCAATGGCGAGTGGAATCTTTATCCTCAAAACCCTGATTCAAGTAGCCATTTAGTTGGATCTCCCAAGGAGCAGGAGCTGCCATTCTTACTCTTCTTGGGGGATTTCATCGAAAAACACAAAGTTTATTTCCAATTTCTTAACAGTACATATATATATCAAGCCTTGGAATAAATTATTGAAGAAGAGCTACATCTAAATCACTCCAATCGAAAAAGTCATCTGCCTCAATCGAAATAGGATTGGCATTGGATATTGAGTCTTCCCAATTGACAAAAACATCAACGAATCTGAGTCCATCAACTTGATGAGTAGAATTAATAAGTTGCTCAAGAGGGGGTTGATCTTCTGAATTCATTAGAATTCAGAGCAGGCAGCCTAAAACGAAATTATGTAAAAGTTAACTTGATTTATCATCTAGACGTGAGAGGGAGCGGGGGTGGGGTGGTTGGGGTGACTGCACCCGCCAGCCTCTGGCTCTGCATATGTCCAAAGCAGATTTATTTTAGAGAAAGAAGAGGTAAGAGCCCCTTCAAGTATAGGTGTCAACGGGTAATGAAAATCTCAATATATAAAATATGTCTTTTATAATTGTACATTTTTGGTATGATCTCTAAAAAAAAATTTTCAAATCACTTGAACCTGAAAAAGATATTCATATATGGATGAATCCATTAAAGAAACAAATATAACTCTTTTTTCAAAACCGCCTTATTCAAATTATAATTATAACACAATGTAGATATAACTATTTAACAATAGTTGTTAGTTTCTTTCAGATTTGCAACTTCAAATTGTAATGTATATTCAATTAATACTTAAACTAGTATTTAACCTCTAACATGTATTATAGGGATATTTTTGGATTTGTCATTTTAATTATTTCTTTTCGTTTTTTATTTTGTCTGAATCAGCGAGGGCAAAATTGATATTTTCACAGCTCCATTAATACTAGGTTAACATCAAAGACCCAAATTAGGGATAAATGATAATTTCTCAAAAATATGGGGTGATTTTTATAGTTACATCAAACCTCACGGTGGTAAGCGGAATTGCACGTTTATTTATTCATAATGCAAGTCTTCCTAAACGTCGTACTAAAATTTATCAATGTTCCCAACAACTCCAAAACACACACACACACACACACACACACACGAAGTTCAGCCCCTAAATCCAATTTATGAAGTACATGTGCAGTGTGCAAACTCATGTCAGTGCTTGCCATGATCAGGAGGCTCCAGCTCCATAGAACTTGTAAACTCATATCCTTCTCTCAATTTTCACATTCTGTGTCTCGCCAATTCAGTCCATTTAGAGTCCCCTCTGCTTTGATTTATTTCTCACAATCATTTCATCAAACACCCTACAGACCCTGTAAGCAAACCCCTCATTTCGTTAGCCTCCCGCACGGCAGATGCCAGAGCCGTTACCAATTCATCAACTTTGATGATTTTGAAGACGAAGTACATGAAGATATCCAAATGGGCATTCGTGAAATTCTTGAAAGGGTTCGAAAGGCGAAGGACTTCGCTTCTGGTGATGAAGCCATAGCTTATCTTGATAGTTCTGGTGTCAAACCCGATAAAGATTTCGTCTTTACGGTGATTTGGGCTTTGAGGGAAGAGTGGAAGTTGGCGTTCTTAGTGTTCAAATGGGGTGAGGAATGGGATTGTGTCGTTGAGAAGACGTGGTGTTTGATGATATGGTTATTGGGTAACCATAAAAAGTTCAGCACTGCTTGGACGCTGATTCATGAGATTTATCATGCTTCAAAGGACACTCAACAAGCAATGCTCATTATGATTGACAGGTGAAAATTGAGCCACTGCTTTAGACTTTTCTGAGTACTCTTGTTGTTTTATTTATATGCTTCCATTGCAAATTTTAATGCTTGTAAAAAGATTCATTTTTCTTTAAATACTTACTGGAACTATGTATTCTTGACTTTTCTTATTTGAGTGTATGAGTTGTGTTGTGAACTTTGAATTTTCAATGCTTTGTTTTGCAACTTGATAGGTATGCTGCTGCAAATTGCCCTGACAAGGCTATACAAACATTCCACTTAATGCAGAAGTTCAAGTTTTCTCCAGAACAGAAAACGTACTTCATTTTCCTGAACATTCTTTGTAAACATGGAAACGTTGAGGAGGCTGAGGAATTCATGTATCTCAATAAGAAATTCTTCCCATTGGAAACAGAGAGCTTTAACATAATTCTCAACGGCTGGTGCAACATTGCCATCGACATATACGAAGCCAAGAGGGTTTGGCGGGAAATGGCCAAATGCTGTATCGAGCCAGACGGGACTTCCTGTACACACATGATATCTTGCTATTCAAGTGTAGGTAATCTATTCGATTCCTTAAGATTGTATGATGAGATGAAGAAAAGGGGCTGGATTCCGGGGGTGGAGGTGTATCATTCATTGATTTACGTACTAGCTCGTGAAAATTGCCTTAGTGAAGCTCTTAAAATCCTAGATAGGATGAAAGAAGCAGGTTTGATACCAAACCCTTCAACCTATAACCGTATTATACGTCCTCTTTGTGAAGCTGCGAGATTTGAAGAGGCAAGAAATGTATTAGCCAGGATGATAGGAGATGACATAAGCCCAAATATTGACACCTACCATGCATTGCTGAAGGGTGAAAATTTCGAAGGGACTTCGGGAGTCCTCAATCATATGAGGAAAGCTGGTTTGGGTCCAAATAGGGATTCCTTTATTCTGATTCTTGATAAGTTCTTCAAATCGGGTCAACCTGAAAACGCATTACAGATATGGTCAGAAATGAAGCAGTACGCTGTGAAGCAAGATCGTGTGCATTACAATATTTTGGTGGAGGGATTGGCAAATTGTGGGTTTATTGCCAAAGCTAGAGAATTTTACTCAGAGATGATGGCTGTTGGACTATCTGATGATCCATCTTTGAAGAAGCTATTAGAAGAACCCGTTGGACAGGGGGGCCGTGCAAGAAAAGGAGAAAGGCAGATGACGGTTGTGAGGCGTATAAAAAAAGGAAAAGGGTTTCTCCGTGGGAAACATAGAGGGGTTGTACAAGGTAGAAAACGTCGCGCGCAATGAGGAAAACAAGAAGTTCGTATCTTTGGCCTCATTTTTTAAACTAAAAAGAGTCATCGTGGCAAGCTTATGTTCCAACTGAGTTGTAAACTGTTGGACGAGAATATGGTTGTGTAATAAATTGATATATTGCAATCACCATGTAAGACCCGACTGTGCCCAATTCGGTCAGCTGGCATGACTGGCCATGAGCCAAAAGAGAGAAAATTTTGCAGCCTACAAAATCATGTTCCACCTTCATATTGACAAGCTGCTGCGCTCTGCTCTGCCCTTTATAGATATTGTGATATCGTAGTTAATTCAAAGTAGTATGGTAGACTATGGTTTTTCGGAGAGAGAGGGAGAGAGAGGGAGAGAGAGGGAGACCAATGAGTACTTCGGAAATTCATGCATGATTATAATTACTACTCAAAAATACATCGTTTGGACTATTTTAAATAAATTTTATTGCTTCTTTAGGAGCATAAATTCTCGGTCTCATAAAAAAAAAAGTAAATATCATATTTGTGTTGAACTTATTATACTCATCCAATATTTACCCACGAATTAGTCATAATAACATACGCAAAAACCTTCGTTCCATAAATAAATCTAGTCAAAGAATATAGTTTGCACAATTTTAATGGTGTCAACATAGTATCTAAATTGTCGTCATAGATAATTGGTGACACATCTATAGTAACAATTTAGAGACAACGAGATCTTGCCACAAAATCATAGTTATGATTTTTTTTTGTCACCAAATGGTCACTTTAGAAGTGTCACCAATTATCAATGGTGACAACTAAAAACATCAATTTTTGTCACTATTGAGTGATAATGTGACAAAACAAAAGGTGTTGCTATCAGATAAATTTAATTAGTGACAATATAGAATATATTTTCACTTAATGTAGTTGTTTGGTGACAACTTTTATATTGTCATTTTTATATTCGTCACTAATGTTACTTTTTGGCAATGAACTAATTTTTAAAAATCTAGGATTTTTAAAGTTATAATTTTTTCCATAGGTTTTTTTCCCCTCCCTCTTTTATAGTAACACATGGTTGTAAATTGCTATTCACTCAATTTTAAAAGTGTTTTTGTTATTTAAAGGGACAAATTTTAAATTTTTTTAAAAAAAATCAATACAAATTTTAGCAGGGGTGATGTATAAATTTTAATTTTTTTAAAAAAAAAATCAATATAAATTTTAGGTAGTTTATTTGATTCATCGAGATTGTATGATGAGATGAAGAAAAAGGGATGGGTTCCAGGGGTGGAGTTGCATCATTCATTGATTTACGTACCAGCTCGTGACAATTGCCTTCGCGAAGCTCCTAAAGTTGTAGATAGGATGAAAGAAGCAGGTTTGAAACCAAACTCTTCGACCTATAACCGTATTATACGTCCTCTTTGTGAAGCTGCGAGGTTTGAAGAGGCAAGAGATGTATTAGCCAGGATGATAGGAGGCAACATAAGCCCGAATATTGAAACCTACTATGCATTGCTGAACGGTGAAAATTTACAAGGGACTTTGGGAGTCCTGTTTTGGGGTGCAAATAGGGATACCTTTATTCTGATTCTTGATCGGTTCTTCCAATCGGGCCAGCCCGAAAACGCATTACAGATATAGTGGGAAATGAAGCAGTACGCTGTGAAGCAGGATCGTGTGCATTACAATTTACAATATTTTGGTTGAGGGATTGGCAAATTGTGGGTTGATTGCCAAGGCTAGAGAATTTTACTCAGAGATGATGTGTAACGACCCGATAAATTCATTTTCTAAATTAGGTATTATGAATTATATGATAATTATTATGTAAATTTATGTGATTAAATATGTAATTGCTCTACATGCACTTTATAAAATGTGAGTATTTCTTCATTTGTTTTCTTAAGCACTTGAAAAATACAAAATATTTGATATAAAATATTTGAATTTCTGAAATTTTATTTATTATTATTTTTGAATTTTATTATTAGTTAGATTATTATTTTAAGATTACTTTATAACTTAGACCTTAAAGTATTAATTTTAAATTGTGGTTATTATTATTATTATTTTTTGGAAAATTTATTTACTAATTATTCTTTTCCAAAAATAATATAATGATTATTTATTGCATTAGTTTGATATATATTTACATTTACATCCCCCCCGCCCCCCCACAACACACACATACATACACACACACACACACACACATATATCGATATATTTATAAACACACACACACACACGTACATATATATATATATATATATATATATATATATTCCATGCACAACATACACAAATATATATATTTATAAACACACACGCATGTACATATCTATATATATATATATATATATATTGATGCTTCTCGTTTTCCTAGCACCAAAAATTTGTAACGCGGGAAAAGAGTTCGGCCTTTTGTGAGTTTAATCGTCTCGATGGAAAAAGAACTTGCAAAAAAGGAGGTTAGCACTCCACTGAATTAAGTCAGTATTTGCTTAGGAACGAGGAAAAGTATGCAAAAAATGATGAAATAAACATAAACGATGTTCGAAATTGTCAAGGTTATGCTTGAAAACGATCAATAATGGCTTAGAGAACTTTTGAGAATTATTTCAGAACTTAGAGAATGATTTTATGCTTAGAAAAATCTCCCTTGCCTCTGTACGCCCCTGGTCCTTATATAGAGCCAGGAACGTAACTAGCTTGTCCTGGGAATCAGGGTGTGCTCCGCGAAATCAGGGTGGTTGGGGGCGTGTTAGTTGCGATTCTTCCGGATTCGGTGGATGCATCCCAACCCTCTTATCCCACGTGCCTTTTGACTCAGGTCTAGGGTTAGCTAGGTAATGGGAAGGCCGACGGCTTGAGACCTCCTTTCCTGATATTGGGCTTAGGGGCGTATACTTCCTGGACTTTGATCCAGGATTGATACCGGGCTTGGGCTCGAGATTGCATCCTTCCTGGGCCATGATTTAGGGCTGTTCTTGGACTTTTATTGGGATTACTTCCTATGAAGCCCAATAACAAAATAAGGCCATATCATATATATTGTTTTTCATATACAACACACACATACACACACAGATATATATTGATACACACACACACATACATATATATATATATATATATATATATATATTTATACACTTGTTGATATATATAGCTACATATACACACGCATGTCCACATATATATACTTGGTGATATATATATATATATCTACATATACACACACACGTCCACACACACACACACACACACATATATATATATATATATATATATATAGATACTACTATACTAGGTAATGTTTGTAGTGATGTGTATATATAGATAACCATGTAGAATTGTATGGTATATATATTTATATTGTTATTATATTAGATATTTCTTCCTTACTCCACTATAAATAAGACCACAACCCCAACCCCAACCTCATTTTTATCCCACAAATCCCGCCTAAAAACACACCTCCATACTTACCTTACTCTAAACAAACAAAACACTCTATATTTATAGAATATCTCTTACCCATATATATATATATATATAAATTTCTTTTTACCTTCATATATACCTATTAGCCCTCTATATATCCTTTTTTTCCCCCTCAAAAAGATAGAATTATATTATTACTTTTCTCATAAATAGTTTAGGCAACATAATCTTAAATTATTTTCATAAAAAAAGGCTTTAATTTGGGTTTATCAAATGATGGTAAAATACTAAGGAATTGCGCCTATGTTCACATTTTTAAAATTTTATGTCTCAAATTAATTGTTGTACATGTTAATATCGTGATAATTATTTTTATGCTATTATGCTTTCATGAAGGTACATGCATGAACATAATATGTTTATTTATGCTTTAATGAAGCTCTTTAAGATCTATGTGCTATGAGAAATTATTTTTCAATTATGTATTGAGCCCTAAATATTTTGGAATGGAATGGATGGCAGTATTAAGTATTCCAGCCCTCCATCTCCTAATCCCTCTTCATATAGACGGAGTGTTCCATGTGAGAGTGAGTCGTAGACTTCGGCATATACCCGGGTTATGACCATTGGTGTGACTCGGTTGGGATTGGTGGAATCGCGCAGTGACTCAGTTGAATTGTTTGATTATGGTGGGAGTTATAAGGCATTACATCACTATATATGATGAATAGAGAGTATTATGTGATTTTAAGTGTTTATGTGCAACTTTCACACCTGCACCTTATGTGATTGAGTAATAGGTCTAATCAACGTGTTTGTTGACCATATTTTACATATCTAATTTAGATCAACCTGGAACAAATCGTCAGGAGAGCGAAACTGAGGAGCACTATGGAGCTTTTACTTAGACTTGATAGGTGTTAATTTGAAAACCATTGTATTTTGTAAAAATTATTATTTAGTTTTAATAAAATATAAAAGAATTTTGGGGACGTGACATGATGGCTGTTGGACTATCTGATGATCTGTCTTTGAAGAAGCTATTGTAAGAACCCGTTGGATGAGGGAGTCGTGCAAGAAAAAGAGTAAGGCAGATGACCATCGTGAGGCGTATAAAGAGAGGTAAAGGGTTATGACATGGGAGTCACACATTTTCTTGTTCAGAGTATTCACAGAAACACAAAGAGAGGGGGAGAGAGATGAGTATATTAGAGAGTCTTTTGACTTCATGTAATACATTGTAATACAACAAGTAGTCCAATTCAAAATGCATGTTTGATTTGTGGTCTTTTTATAACTATGCAGTCATAATCCATGTACCCATGGATTGAATCCATGCTTAAATGTTGGATTTAGTGGTAGGGAGAGGGTGTTATTAAGGAAGTTGAAAATTATGGACTGAATCCATTCAATCAAATATGTTAATCTAATTATAATTATCCAACTCATCAACCAACTCAATATTAAATACACCTTTGTTCAATACATCCAATCAAAAGAGGCCCCAGAAAATTAATTCATGTATGATTGCCACCCCCTTCAATTTTTTAAAAATTCATTTTTTATTATGTATATTTATTAGAATTTCAAAATTTTGTTCCCCCCACCCCCCAAAAAAAAAAATAAATAAAAATTTGACTTTTATATAAATTATATAATAAAAATTTTAATTTTTTTTACTCTATTTTATTTTTGATCGTTTATTTTTACCAACTCTCATTTACCAGAATGGTTAAATTCTCTCTATTTCTCCTTCTTTTGTTCAAATTAAAATATTAAAAATTCTATTAGATTTTACTTCTCTCTTTTATTCTAATTAAAATATTAAAAAATTCTATCAGAATTTTCTGATCTCACAAACCCAATAGTATAAATGTTTTCTTTAAAAGCAATGTACAAGAAGGTATTGTGTACTAATTTCAAAATTTATACATTTATTCATTTATTTATTTATTTATTTTTCTGTAATTGATTTTTGTATAGATTTAGCATTAAACTTAACGAATTTTGATGTAATTTGTTTGGCTATTGACTTGATTGAATCTTCTGATTTGAAACTTCATATTTAATTAGGAGTGATTTGGGGAGTGTGATTACGAAGAAAAAAGAAAAGGTGTTTTTTGAGCTTGCAATATTTTTTTGATTGTGAGAACAAAAGAGAGACAAAAAAAAATTATTTTTAATATTTTTTGAGTTTTGATTATATATCATTATATGGGTTTATATCAATTTTGTTAAGTATTGTTAAAAAAAATTCTTTGTTAAATATTTTTTAAAAGCAATTCATTATCCACTATATTTGTTAATTTCTTTTGAAACAGAGAATAATGTGTTATTTTTTTCAATATCATTTTTTATATATTGTTTTGATTGTAGCACTTTCTAATTGGTTGTATACACATAAATATAATAACTTTTGTTATTTTATATGTTAATGGTATATAAAACACTTATATTTATACATTTTATTAACTAATGATCTCAAAAAAATCCCCCCTCCCCCCACCCCACTCCCTTCAATCAAATTTCTGACTCTATTCTTGATTATAATCACTACTCATAAATACATCGTTCGAAATATTTTAAATAAATTTTATGACTTCTTTAGAAGCATAAATTCTCATACAGAAAAGGAAAATCTCATAATTGTGTTAAACTTATTTTACTCATCGTATATTTATCCACAAATCAGTCACTGTAACATACGCAGTCACCTTCGATCCAGAAGTGAGACCAGTCCCAAGCACACTCCCCATACTTAGAGTAGAATGGGTAGCCTTTACAGCTTAGTGAGCACAATTCCTTTGAATTGGGTCTTAAAGCGCTATTGCAGTAATAACTTGCTATACCAACTTTGGTTCGACCTGTTAATTAACATACAAAATCATAAATAAATCAATACATCGATAGAAAAAGAAAAAAAGAAAGAAAATGTGAAAAAAAAGGGAGTAGGTTGAAAAGTTAGAAAAGTGGGGACAAGTATATCAATGCCCTCTGAGATTTTATGCGAATACATTTAAACCCCTAAAGTTTGCATAGTTAGGAACAATCACAACGTTGTAAATCGTTCAGGAGTATTTTGTAGTAAGACGAAAATTGATGTCAGGAGTATTTTGCACTGAACTATCATGAGGTTTGCCAAAATTTCAAATTGAACCTCCGATTTCTAAAAATTACCTAGATAACCCTGAGGTATGTGAATATTTACAAATATTAACCGTTTGCTTACTACCATCACTATTTTTAATAGAAACCATTAAATTTAAACACGTTCTTCCTAGTTTACTTTTGTGATTAAATTTTGATCAAATTTTACTAAAAAACTTACCAATAGTTTATGATGCATATCCATATTTGGTGGCCAAAAGTTAGGAGTAGACATTTGATGGATGATGTAATGCAATGCTTTTTGGTCAAATTTGGTTAAAATTTTTACCAAAAAGATAAAATAGGAAGAACACGTTTAAATTTAATAGTTTCTATTAAAAATCTTTACAGTGGTAGATAGAGAGTTAACATATATAAAATATTTGCATACCTAAAGGTTATATAGGTAATTTTAAAAAATAGAGGATTTAATTTGTAATTTAAGCAAAGTACAGGATAAATTCAAAGAGCGCCTAACTATAAAGGAAATAAAAAAAAATTGACAGCAAATGTGCATTTCCTGTAATTATGATAACCTTAGGGGGTGTTGTACATCAACACCCAAGGTTCACATAATTTCAAAAACTATCCATCCTCACATTTTTACAAGATCTAACAGTAAGACGAAAATTGATGCTAAGGGTGGTTTTTATAATTGTTCAAAATTCATAGGGGATCTAACTGTAAGGGGAAAAAAATAGCGGCAAAGGTGATTTCTGTAATTCTAGAAATCTTAGCGGGTCTTGTATTTAACCCAAAATTCAAGTATTTATCCCTAGAAAATTGTGTAGATTCATACCCAAAGCCTCAAAGGGCATAAGAGCAAGTAGAATAAGGGTGACAAGAATGGAGAAGTCATTCATTCTCTTCATCTTTTGATTTTGCTGTTAATGTTTGAGACTTGAGGAGGTAAATATGTGTGCACTAGTTGTAATTTTATATGCTAATTAATAATTAATGCATCATCTTCTAACTTACGCAGTTAATATACTCTTTAATCTTTATGAATTGGTAACAATTTAGGCAATTAATCAATATGAAAGTGCACCGGTGATAACCGATGTCAATTGGCACTTGGCATAGACTATAGGCTAGTCGTGCCTTAACGGCAAGGTAGAGAGGCTCTTTCGATTAAATATAAATACAATTAAAGGATTTTGAAAAATTATAAGTTCAATTCAAAAACTATAAAACACAATTTCAAATTTAATATAATTTCGACAGAAATTCCGCTAATTATTCGTCAAAAATATTTTGATAAATTCAAAACATTGGTTTTTCGACGAAAATCTAGGAAATAATTCATCCAAAATATTTAAAGACAATTCAAGAAATTAAAATATGTTAGATGAAAATTCCATCAATAGTCCAAAAAAAAAATTTGTATAACATTCTTCATCCCAAAGCCAAAATTTTGGCGACTGTACTATGGAAAATACATCCAAAACAAAAAGAGAAAAATAGAGATGAAGATTTTATCATCGAATGTCCTCCCATCAAAAATCCGTCAAAGTTCAGTCTGAAAAAAAAAAATTCGACGAATTTTTTTTTGTGCTTTTCTCTGTAAAAAAAATCGCCTTTCTTCTGTAATGTTTGAGTCCTACAAAAGTGATTAATGTTAGTCTATTAAATAACTGTTTATGTTTAATTTATTTGTATTTGATAATTAGTAATAATTAGTAATAACTTGAGTTTTTTCCT
>CM047871.1:5193684-5243919 GCA_026212405.1 Petrea volubilis | reverse complement strand
GATATTATTTTCTAAGATATTGGAATCATATGTTGAAACATGGAAGCAAGACTTCCAAGAATATGCTATGTGCACAAATTGTGATTGTGAAACGGGCCCGAAATATATTGGAGTGGTTTGGGTGAGTTCCGCCGGGACATATCAATGGGGTAGCCGGCTGTAAGAGTTCTCACTCCCTCCATCTCCTAATCCCCCTTTATATAGACGGAGTGATCTATATAAGAGAGCGGGTCGTAGGAAAATTTGGCGTAACACCCGGGGTACGACCGTTGGAGGATAAGGCAGGCGGGAGTAATGTGCTGGTTGTTATTTCGGCCGAGGGAGTTATAAGGGTCACTGTTAGGTGACGAGAAAGGTTTGAAATAAAAACTTACATTTTATGTGTAAAGTAACCATATGTGCCTATGTGCAAATCACACACACGAGCACCTTATATGCTTAAGTAATGTTTCTACTCAACTATATATGTTGATCGTGTTCTTATGATATATTTTAGATGAGCTCGAGAATACCTTAAATGAGGTCGAGGAGGAAGAACAGTTTGAGGCCTTTTATTAGAAAGAGAGCTACGCATATTCCGCTGCGTATTTGTTGTTTTGCGATTGTCAACTTTAAGTATGTTGTAAAAGTATACTTGTACCCGACGTTTTGAACTTGATGTATTATTTTGATATTATGTTTTGTATCTAAGTATGTTTTCTATTCCCTAATTCTTGGAATGTAAATTATACTTTGGAATGTAAATTAAAATAAGCTTGGTTATCGGGGTCGTTACAGGGCTTCTCCTTTTGGGTTGTTCTATGTTTTCCAAGCCCAATGGATTGATTTTTAGAGGGTATCAATCAAAATTTTTCAAGCTAATTACTAACATGTTCATAAGTTCTCAAGTGGTCCTAAAGCTAAAAGAAAATTATTTCGATATTCTAGTTTTTTTAATGTCAATTTTGAGGCCTGAGTTTTATAGTTATCTTAAATGTTTATGATGACCCCTAAAAATGATCCACTAGGCCAAAAGAGCATAATAAAAAAAGACTAACTAAAAGGACCTTAGAAAAGAGGTTAACCTAGAACTCCGGCCCAAAAAGCACCCAAGTGAAACCTAAGAGGTCCACATGGAACAAACCCACACGAGGGTTACAACTAGGGATGGCAATGGGTCCGGGTTGGACCCGAACCCGAACCCGGACCCGCCCCTAATGGGGCGGGTTTTAAGGCTCCTAACCGGGTCCGGGGTGGGTCCCAGGTCTTCATTTTAAAACCCGGACCCGCCCCGGTTGATAATTTATATATATTTTTATTTATTATTTTATGTAAATTTATATAATATACATATATATTTCATACATAAAAGTATATATTATATAAATAGTTATTTAAAAAAATAAATATGATACTCTTGTATATAAAAATAATTATATAACATTCATAATCAAGTTATTATTTCAAAATATATGGAAATAAATATGCGATAATGATGTTTTTTTAAAAAAAAAAAAAAATATGTTCATAAAAATTTGTAAATAATTAGTGTTTTAGCAATACTATTATTTTTTCATGTTTATAAAGTTGTAAAAATATCAATTTTCTAAAATAAAAATATTTTTTTAATTATTTAAAAAATATAAACCGGGTTTGCCGGGTCCAACCCGGACCCGGCGGGTCCGGGACGGGTCCGGGGCCAGGTCCAAAAAATCCCCGGCGGGGCGGGTCCCGGGTTTGGCCAAACCCGCCCCATACCCGCCCCGTTGCCATCCCTAGTTACAACGACCCGTTTAGTGCTCCTAGGGAAGACCCAATACGAGGAACCTCGTGTTGACGGCTACAGTGGCCCTTCCTCATAAGAGGATGGAAAAGACCTGAGCCTAGTCAACTTGGATAAATGGTCATTAACCCTCAACCAACAACCCTAGAACATTGGGGCACATTCCTCAGCAATCCTATGAACTCAGGAGATGATCCACAACCGACTCTTGAGGAATCGGATACCCACCCTCCTTGGGTGGGGGATCTTAGAATAGAATTCGAGAAGGCTATTGCTAAGCCCACCCTTTATACACGCCTCTGTATCTCATTTGGTAAATATGTTATAACTTGCACTCTAATTTGACTTTTGAACATTCCAATATGCTCTCCAAGCACTATAAATCACTCTATAAGCTGCACTTCACTCCACTCCCTCAAGCTCACGAATCCAGTAGACTTTGACGACAAAATTCTCACTTACACACAAGATTTCTCTATTGTCCTTCCAACTTTATTTTACATTGTATTGCAATTTTCTTTTGCTTCATATTTTCCAAGGCACATACTTAATTAACTCAGTAGAAGCCTAACACTTTTTTGTTGGTTAGGTCCTCCCCCAATTATCGATAAGTCCTTCCTTAGAAGTAGGATTCCCTTACGTTCAATAGTTCTTTCTACAATTTTTTGGTCTTTCCAAAATTTGGTACGTACCAGTAAGCGCCACCTATGGGAGAGTTGAGCTAAAGGTGTGAGACAATTCTATTCAATCTGTAATTTACTTCCAAATTCGGGAAGTAATCCCTATGGCCAGCAAGGTTAACACCACTTCAATCGAAGTCAAAACTCCAGTTGTTCAAGCTACGAGAATGTTCACTTCTACTTTAACGAGCATTCCCCGATGTTATTTGTCCTCATCAGGAGGTTTTCCTATACCTACAATCGCTTTTACTGTAACCGTACCGCCTATCGAATGCTTCCCTCAACCTCAGGTCCCTAATTTGGGTTTGGAAATTGGTTCTAGAAAGCCTATCCATAGGAATAACTCATGTTACTCCTCAAATAAGCCATTTTCGGGTGACTATCCCTATGGGATCTCCTTCAAGAGGGGGCACTAACTACCCTTCCAGGAAGGACATGAGACTCTGCCCTAGAGCAAAATCTTACTCCAGCCCAAACATCAAGAGTCCCTCCTCCAGTAATGGGAGCCAATGAAAATTTCTACTACTTGTAGTAGATTACTTTACTACGTGGATAGAGGGCAAAGTTGTCACCAAAATCACTGAAAATGAGGTACTTAATTTCCTCTTGAGGAATATAGTACGTCGATTTGGGATTGCTTGTGAGCTGACATTCGACAATGGGACACAATTCCAAGGCACATGTTATCTATATAATTTCAAATCGATGCCTTCCAATGAGATAGATAAGAACGGGGTGAGTTTCAGCAATGTACGATGTGCGCAGGCATGCTAGAGTGTTTGATGTAAAAAACACACAACAATAGAAGTAGGAACGAGATGAAATAAAATAACAATTGCATTGTAACTAACTTGTTTTCAAATGATTGTATTAAAATTGGCAAACTCCACCTCTGAGGTTCAATTGCCTACATTTTGTTACCACTTTGGTGTCATGGTGCCATGTTGGTTGCATGTTCAAAGATAAATCTTCTATCTACCAGCAATGTTTCCCACAATGTGGGGGAATGCTTCTTTGAGTATCTCCCATTAATGTGATCCCTAAATAATTCCCCATCTAAAGTTTCTAACATGTAAGAGTTGCCACAATTTCCAACATACACCTTTTAAGGCCCTTCCCAATTGGGGTTCTATTTTCCAAGTCTCATGCCTCTTTTCTCCAATGGGAATATAGCTTTCCAGTCCAACTCACCTCACTAGAAATGCTTGGGCTTGACCTTTTTGTCATAGGCTTTTGCCACCTTTTTATTTTGTGCTTCGATGTGTTTGAGTGCTTGGGCCCTTACTTTGTCAAGATGATCTAATTCCTCCATCATTTTTGTTGTGTATTCCTCTTGTGAAAGCTAGTCTTGGAGGGCCTATCAAGCTGACTTCATACCAACTTTAATGAGAAGCACTACATTATGTCTATATGTTAGCTTGAATAGCATAACCCCTATGCTCTCCTTCTTGTTTATATGATACAATAATAACGCCATGGCTAGGAGTACGTGCCACACCTTTGCGCTATCCTCAATCATTTTAGAGATCAACCCTTCCAAGATTTTATTGGTTAACTCTGCTTGTCCATTACCTTGAGCGTAGTATCGGGTAGAGCGTAGTATCGGGTAGAGCGTATTAGCTCAATGCTATATTCTTTGCCAAGAGCATGAATCTCACTTTCTACAATCATAATCCCTCTATCTATGGCAATGGCTTGAGGGATGCCAAACCTATAGACCAAGTGCTATTTTATGAATCTTATTATATTGCTTTGGTCAGTTTGCCTCAATGGTACCTCCTCGACTCACTTTGTAATGTAGTCAGTGGTGGTAATTATATACACATGTTGCTTTGATGATAGGGTTAAATGGCGCTAATTAAGTCTACGGCCCAACAACAAAAAGGCCACGGTCTGGTAATTAAATTCATCTCCTCAACAAGCACCATTTGCAAAAAGCTATATTTTAAACATTTCTCACAACCTTTGGCCAACGTATGGCAATCTTAAGCTATTTTTGGCCATAAGTAACCGTACCTTCGAATAAGCCTTGTCATCTTCTATCCACTTTGGTGTGCTCCACAGACTCCCTCATGAGCTTCCCTTAATACCTTTATGACCTCCTCTTAGCCAATGCACTGAAGGAAGACCTCGTTGTCCTCTCTCCTATACAATTAGTTATTTTCCAAGAGCATGTAGCGGGTAGTTCTAAGCCAATTTTTTTGCAATTTTCTAGTGATTAACCACCATTAGTATTGATTTGTTAACCATGATTAAGCTCGAGAGAGGATTTCATGGTTTAGAACTGGACAAAACAACCTAAGTTTATCATTCCTTTGGGAATATAATTCGTAGGAAGGACGAGAGTAGCAACATACCTTAGGTAATCACTCAAAACTGATTCTTAATGCTATTATCTAGGTTAAATTCTCATAGAGATATAAAGGATTAATCTAGTTAATAAAGTTTATGCTATATCAAGAAAGTAGTTTAGGTAAAATAGAATTTTGGATTACTGAGCATGCTTTGTCACTTGATGGAGAGGATTAGGAGAATCACTTAAAAAACATACAAGGAGAAGTTAAAGACCTATGTTATTTTCTCTTGATATTTTTCTCTCGTTTTTACTTTTAATTGCTCAAATTAAGAAGTTACAAATTGTGCAAAAAATATTAGGAAATTGATTAGGAATTAGTCCTTGTAGGATCGATATTTTTATACAATTTATGCGATACGTACAATTGCATGTGCTATTATACACCTGGTAATCAATGGGCATTTCGACTCCAGTTGCTAATTGGGCTAGCTCGTTGGCCCTCCAGCTATGTTTCCTTACTACGTGTTGTAAGTTAACATCACTGAAGCCAGTGAGCATTGCTCATGTTGTGCTAATGTATTGCTCCAAAATAGGATTCCTATAATGTTAGGTTCCCAATATTTGATTTGTCACGAACTAAGAATCCCTAATTCTTTCGAGTATATTGGCTCTGACCATTTCAAGGCCAAGTATGAGGACTTTATATTCGACTTGATTGTTCACGCATTGGAACTCAAATTGGATGGCCAGGCCCATGGTAACCCCTACTGGCGAGGTAATTACGATCCATGCTCCAACAACCTTTTAGTCCTTGATCCATTGAACTTAAGCATTACCGTGGTGAGTTCACCTTATTCTACCCCATCCTTAATTTCAAGGCCAGTATGTTTTACGTAAAAATAGGCCAACTCTTGGCTTTTTACTTCTGTTAGGATACATATTGGAGTTGGTATTCATAAAGTGGAAAGCTCGTTGATCTATTCATCCTTGTATCACTGATCTTGATAACATGCATTTAATTATATTGAAACTTGAGACCATCAGCACCTTAGTAGGTAAGATATAATGCCTTAACTTGAGATATATGAAGTACAAGGTAAGGCACACTTTTTCCACAAGGTGATATCTTTGCACCATCTCAATGAGATACCTGCTAAAGTAATAAATGGCTCTCTCATAGCCATTCTTGTCATCCTATACCAGTAATGCCACTATGGTATCCGATGCAGATGAGATATACAACTTTATAGCTTGCCCTTGCAAGGTGGCATCATTACAAAAGCATTGGTCAACTTCCTTTTGATGTCCTCGAAGGCTTGTTCATGCTCATTATTCCAAACAAAGCCTTCATTGCCCTTAAGCCTTAATAAAGAAGAAAATACATTTGCCTTTCCTGCAAGGTTAGAAATAAAACAACATAGGAAGTTAACCTCACCAAATAGCTGTTGAAGCTCTTTCTTGGAGGTAGAGGACTTGGCCTTTAGGAGTGCCTTAGCTTTGTTTTCATTAACTTTGATTCCGTTCTTGTGGACCAAGAATCCTAAGAAATGGGCTGTAAATATTGCGAATGCACACTTGAGAGGGTTCAGCTTTAATTGATGGTATTACATTCTTTGAAAGGCCTTCTCGAGGTGCTCTCGATGTTGAACGGACGACCCTAACCTGATGATTTGATTGTTAAAATATACCTTTACAAATTCATCCATTTAATCATGGAAGATGCAATTTAATGCAAGCTAATATGTGGCCCCCAGCATGTTTTAAACCAAATGGCATAACCTTCCATTGCAAGGTCCCAATGACCACCGTGCATTGGAATGCCAATTCAGGAATATCTTCATCAACGACAAATATTTGATTATAGTCCGCATCGCAATCAACACATGTAAGAAATACATTCATTAATACTACATTAATAAGCATGTTCGTTATCAGTGTGAGGTACTCATCATCTGGCAAGGCCAAGTTGAGGTCCCTAAAGTTAATATATATCCTTAACTTTCCATTCTTTATATCAATTACGAAAACTACATTTTCCACCCACTCTGGGTATCTGGCCACTTCGATTAATTCAGCTTATAGAAGGCACTGGATCTCCTTTTTGATGAAGGCGTAGATTTCATCTGCATCCTCCTCAAGGGTTGCTTTCGTGGTTTAAAGCTAGGCAAACTTGGGATGCGATGCCCTATAAGGTCCCAACCTAGCTTGAGTATCTCATCGTAATTCTAGGCAAAGCAATCCTTATACCTTCTAAAGATTTCAACCATAGCCTGTTTGTTAACCTCGTTCAGCAAGACACTTACACATATTGGCCTACGGTCCTCATCCAAGCCCAGGTTCACCTCCTCGAGAGGATCTTGAAACTGGACCTTAACATTATCCCATTTTACTAGAGCTTTGCTCAATTCATTGAGGCAGATTTCATCCGTGTTTATTGCCTCAAAATCTTGCTCATGAATGTCATCTGTTTCACACATGTAATAACTAGAAAGTCCATCAGCCCATAGCGTCAACATTTTATATATAAATTCGGAAGGAATTACATCATTGGATAAGAACACAACCTTGTGTAGCTTTAGCTCTTTATTCTTCATGGTAAATATTATTGGAGAGGAAAGTGCCCTGCTTGCAATATTGAAAGGCCTACTAATCTCTTTTACTAACATTTCCAACTCACAAGCTAGTGGAGCCACAGATGAGGTGGCTTCCAATGGGCAGCCATTCTAGTCAAGTCTAATAAAGTGATGTGGCCTAGATTATCATGCGAGTATTTTGCTTCAACCACATCAATGTTGGCTACAAATAGTTTTTCTTAAGCTTGGACGACTTCCAGCTTGTGCCTTTCCTTTTAGAATAGGACCAACTACTAGTGCAAGGTGGAGGGTAACATGGAGTTGATCCAGTCTCTTCTAGGTACAACGTTATAAGATGTTATAACGTCCACCACGAAGAAAGCTGAAGTGATGGCCTTGTTTACTACTGCCACCTCGACTGGCAGTATGCCCAATATATTGGCTATCCTGCCTGTGGAATGGCTGATCATTACATCATTTTTTTTGAGGCCTTGTTTGTCTTTGAGAATCTTTTGCACAACCCTTAATAACAAAATGTTGACGTCAGCTCTATTATACACAAGCATTCTATTCATTGGTTTTCTGTCAAGATAGCCTGCTATGAAGAGCGGCCTTACATACTTCGCCATGGCTGGCGTCAGCTTTTGGAACATCTCCCTGATTTCTTTCACCGTATGGCTCTTCTCAACTATGAAGCCATCTCTATTGTCTTGTGCCTCCCTTCCGAGAAGTAGCAATGTAGGCTCACTATCATCCTAGACTTTCTTAAAGCCTCCTATAAGGTTACTTTGCATATCATAGTAATAACGATAATTAGGAGTTAAAGCCCACACCATATAATAGTCCATGACGTTGCTACAACTGGATGTGCGTTCGTGGGGTGGGCTATTATCCCATTGCGTCCTGCTTGTTGAAGCTCTTTATTTCTCAATTTATTCGTCCAAGGGGTCCTCTTGTTCTAGAAATGCGTCGCTCACCATATTTGAAGCTACGTGACCTTCCTTGGGTATTTCCTCTTGAGGGGTGACATTCTCTTCAGGAAACTTTCTCTATTTTTTCTATAGCGTTATTCCTTCTTTAGACAATTTCACCTCACCATTCATGTCTTTTAGCGGAGCAACTGTCTTTTCAGGCAACCTTGTTCTTGTTTGGCCTCCCGTATGAGGGCCAATTCTTTCCTTTGTTGTAGATACCTTTCGTATTGTGTTTGGGACATTTGGCTTGGTTTTTTTGTCATTAGGAAACTTTGGGTGATGAACTAAGATCCACTTGCCTTCAAGTGTCCCCGCTAATGGTTTAACATACCTTGGGTTTGTCCGATGAGGCGGCGAACTATGTTGCCTTCAGATCAACAGACTAGGAGATAGCCTTCATTTCCCACTCCTTTCGGGCTCTTTCTTCCAGAGCTCTGTACAGACCTCTTGTACCTCATTGGAGGATTTGCAAAGAGTTTCCAACTAACAATCCCCCCCAAGTCAGCTCTGCGGTGTTTCTATTGGAAACACGAATAGAGCCATCACTAAGTATCTTGCTATGGGGGTGGCCTATGGGAGATGGTGGTTAATAACCATTGATGTATGACCTGTGACATGGTGGCCACCACGATGTGACATTTGGCGTAGAGCCTTATGAGCAGAATCTCAATTCCACAAGGCAAACTTCGGGTTCCTTTTTCTGACTCATTCTCATAGACATTGACCATGTTTACTATCTCCACCAGGAAAGGGTTCTTGTGTACGCTATTGGTGCTCGTACTTGCCCACTCTAACAAAAATCACAATGTTCCATTGTTAAGACAACTCTATATTATCCGCTTAAAAACAAGACAGTCATTTGTTCAGTGAGTCCAGGAGTTATGGAATTTGATATAGATTTTACCCTCCAACTCTTTATTCATTGGGATTTTATCGTCATTGGGTACTCGAATATTTCCATTCGTGAGCAACTGGTCAAAGATAGCTTTCATTTTATTGACATCGAAGGTGTATCGCCTTTCAAATTCAGCCTAAACGTTTTTGGCCTATTAACAAGGATGGGTAGCACCATGATGTAAGGTTGCTAAGTCTTGGGCTTGGTCAAAGCTGGGCACACAATATTCCTTTGGCATACCACATGTGTCAATGCTACGTCATTCTCATATGCCACACCATCTGCATAGTCGAGGTTAGTCTGTATGTCAGCTAACCCCATATGGTAATGCATTGTCCTGCTTTTGCGAGCATGTCATGCTTTCCTCTCTCAAGAGCTTTTCATATTTGGTGACAAAGTAACTTTTTCCTGATCTTGAAATTCACAACAAGCATGATGTCAATGTAACTTTCCTCTGTAAGCATCGTAGCACAAAAATGCCTTGCTCACACAAATATCCTCATGAACTCCTTGTTGATTCTCCAAGAAGTTATCTCATCATAGTGAGATCCCCCATTGATATTTCTGAAGGTAAAATATAAAAATGATTGTGCAACAAGTTTTTCAAGGTAAGCCAATCTGGTATTGACCCAGGCTCTAGCTTGATATACCATAAGAGTGCTTCGCTAGTTACGGAGTTGGGGAATAGTTGTAACTTGAGGCTACTATCTATCTCCACCTCTTTGCACTACGAGGTGAACTTCACAATATGCTCCACAGCCACCCCCAGAATGAGGATACTGTACTCCGCCGTGGGGGCAAAGTAGCCAATGGCATCCACCACCTCGTCAATTTCTGCCTCCACAAACAGCGCTTCCTCACCGTTGCAGTCGATCTCAACGCGGCCATTCTTGTCCCTCTTGAACCTCCCGACCATGGGGTAGAGCGCCACCAGTGCACGGTTGAGCGTCGCCTTGAGCACTTCAGCATCGAAGAAGTTGTCTACCCCATTGTGGCAGTAGAAATGCACAGTGGCTACGTGGATATTTGGTGAAATCAAATCTAAATTGGAGAGCCATAAGCCAACCCTTGGCGTTACGGCCATCGGCCTCACCATTGTCGAGTCCTTCACTTTGATCTTCATGGTCATGGCAATAAATTATAAAAGGTAAAAACGAATAAAAACTAAGGAATGTAAATGGCAATACCATGCCTCATACAAACGATGATCATCTATTTATGGGCCTTGCGAAGCCAACTCGTGCTCGTGGACACCAGAAGTTCGAGTGGCTAGGGATGATAATTAAATGCACCGACCGACACATTTGTGCGTATCTCCCCACAGCAGTGAGATAAAACTAAGACTATTATTATTATTATTATTGGGCGTGTCGAAAATCAACCCATCCGTTGATTTGATTTACTAAAAAAATCAGATTTATGGAGTTTTTGAATTTGGATCAAATCAATCGGAACCTGAAAGTTGACATGAAAAAATGAAATAAATATAACAGCTTGTATATGAAAAGCGAAAATATAAAAGAAAGAAATAATTAATATTCAATGAATTTCAATGCAGATGGTGAGACGAATTCAACACGTTTTATGTAGGAGAAGAAAAGAAGTACCCATATTTAATAAATAGAAAAAATCCAAATTGCTAGTGTTTGGGTAAATACTGAAAATACAATCTCATCTTAAATTTGTTTTAATGATGATAATGAGTCATATATTTCTATAAGTCTAAATTGATTAAAAATAGGGAAAATTACATTTAGACCCCCTGAAGTTAGGTCAAATTACAGCTAGATCCCCTCAAGTATGGAAAATTACACATACCTCCCTTGAGGTTTGGGTCCAACTGACAAGTAGCCCATTTCGGCCATTAACGCACCGAAATTTGTTGATGTAAGCAGAAATTTTTAGTAGAATTCCAATTTTACCCTTCTCACAAAAATTCATACTTTTTTGTGGACATTAATACCCTTATGTGGATCCATTTATGATGAGGGGGGTAATTGTAATATAACATATTTTATAGGGGGGTTAATGTAATTTTATTGAACCAACTTTTTAACATATTTGTATGTAATCCTTGTCCATACTATAAAAATAATCATATTTTGTGCAAAAACTTTGTGTTAAAATATGTACTTATTGATCATTTATACAACAAATGCGATACAAGGCTTCAGAAATCAATTTAAATTGATAACACTTGAACTACAAAAATCTTCAAAAATAAATATAAATTTATTAAACCATGCAAAAAATCCAAAAGTGCAAAATCTCAACAAGTTAAAGATTCAAAATCACAATTTCTTAAACTTAGCTAACTAAAAATTATGTCTAAAATACACACAAAAAAATTGGGCGGCTTCTAAACCAAGGCTAAGTATCAGTTTGTCAATATCAATACCAATACATAAACATGTCTTTCTTTACAATAACATTAATCAAAAATGAAAAGTAAAATTTGGATTAAAACTATCATTAAAACTAATGTCATTATTAGAAGGTCCAACAGTGGTATTCAGATCAATGTAGGCTCTGTCAAATGGAATAGAGGTAGCAGAATTAGAAGTTGTAGGCTGCGATGGTTGAGTCCCAGGATGCGCTTGGCTTCCAACATCAGTGCTCTCTACATCTCTTGGCATCATCATGTTTCTCTTTCGTTTCCTTTGCTTGACAAGACCATTCCCGCATGTTCTTTTGTTGTGTCCTCTCTTCCCACATTTGCCACATTTCACCACTTGTGATCTCTTGACACTTGTCTTCTCTCCTGGCTCTCTTCTTCTATTCTTCTTGGGCCTGCCAGGCAATCTTTTGAGTGGTGGCGGCAACACAACTTCATGATCAACATTGAGAGGGGGCCAGAATTTTTGATCTGGAATAGCACTAATCTTCATATTGTAAGCCTTCAAGTACATGCTTCTGTGGAAGGTTGAATCTGTATACAACTCAATGGACTCCCTCTTATGCCTTATTGCATTGGCCGCATGTTTGCAAGGCAAACCAGACACATCCCAAACCTTGCAATTACATATCCTATCCCTCAAGTTCACAATATAGTGGTTGTTTTTGTCATGCACCTCATACTCAAAATTACTAGCAGCCATCAGTGTGCAAGAAGTAGAATCCTCTTTGATTGAGTTCAATTTTTTCAAAACATTTGAAGTCACAATGCTTTTCGACTTTTTTCCCTTTTCATGCCTTTTTTGGACCCTACTCATTATTTTGGCTCTTAATCCATCCAACAAAGTATAAACAGGCTTCGACCTCAAATCCCCCACCCAGTGATTAAATGATTCAGAAATATTATTTGTAATGTGATCATTTTTCAACTCTAAATAATTAAAAGCATGCCTAGCCCATAAACTCACCTCAATCTTGACAAGCCAATCATATGCTGCTCTGTTTAAGTCCCTCAAATTGAGTATGGTCCTATTAAAATCAGCGAAATTATAGGCTCTTGCAGCACCCCAGAAAAGCTTCTTAACTAACACGCCAGGAAAACTTTGCCTCATATTTGCATAGATATGTCTGCAACATTTCCTGTTTATGGCATTTGGAACCACCTCATTTATGGCTTCAATCAATCCCTGCAGTTTTAATGTAAATCATATCAATGTTTCTAATGTATAAGCATTCTTAGAATGAAAAGTAGGATGAGATACTTACTTTTTGTCTATCTGTCATGAAGGTCCATGGCTTGTCATAATTGAAACCTCCAAGCATTTCTGTAAGGCAGTGAAAGAAGAATCCCCAACTCTCTTTGCTTTCTGTGTCAACAATAGCAAATGCAAGGGGAAATAAGCCATTATTACCATCAAGCCCAACTGCAGACAATAAAACACCTCCAAATGGCCCCTTCAAGTGACAACCATCAAATCCCAAGAAGGGGCTACAACCATCAAGAAAATTTGATTTCAAGGCATGTAAACCCATAAAGATCTTCCTAAAAGTTGGCTCAACAGGGATGAAATCATTCTTCATATAATATTGAATCTTAATCACACTACTAGGATTAGTTCTTCTGACCATCTCAGCATACTTGGGCAATAGTGAATATGATTCTTTATGGTTCCCCTCAATCTCCACCATTGCCTTCTTTCTTGCCCTGTACAATTGCATGTAGTCTGGATTGATGCCATATTTCTTTAATTCGTTTCTCATTCCTCTAGGCTTCATGTTAGGATTCTCCCTCAAAACATCCATCAACTTCTCAGCCATCCACACAGAATTTGCTTCTTTGACTTTATCAACCCTTACACAGTCATGCACATCAACTAATGTTTTAATCATAAAATTCAAGCCATCAGCTGAAAGAGAAGCATGAATTCTCCATGGACAGCCATCAACTGCACATCTAGCAGTTACCCTAGCTTTTTCATTTTTTTCTCTAATAATATTAAAACCTTCTCTCACTGTGTACTCTGTTAATGCTTTCCTAAAAGCTGTGACAGTAGGGAACACATCAGTCTTTTTCAGCTTAACCTTTTCTAAAGGGTTGGTAGGCATTACAAACTCATCCCCATTGTAAGCGCCTCCCAAAGGGTCATCATCAAAATCATCATCGGAAGGGTTCTCAGATTCACAATGGTTGTCACTCTCATATCCAGACAATACAGAGTTGTCACTATCCACAATCTCATCGTCCTCTCTATCTTCCTCACCCATGTCGTCCCCTGCCACTAAATCATCTTCAGAACTATCATCATCAATTTCATCCACGCAATCCTCAACATTGTCATCAACATTCATTGTCATTTTTTGTAATTCCATATAAAGCTCAATCTCTCTCTTTTTAGTCCTAAATACATGCTTCATATCCTTGCTAGTCAAAATCCTCATCATCTTTGCCCTACCCCCAACATTAGTCTTATAATTGATAACCACATTCTCCATAGACATGCCTCGCACATTTGAAAATTGCATACTGGTTATTTCCTCCACAAGATCTTTCAAACTATATTTGCTAGAGTCCACATTGAGGATCTTGAACATCTCCTCCTTGTAGTAGATAATAAGATCATGCTTGTTTTCCATCACTGTTAAAAAATGATTAAATAAAAAATTCAAATGTAAGAACCAAAATAATATATATGTTGGAAGCAATACTGTTGTTCGGTTAGGCATATTTTAAAATAGTTTTGTGCGAGTATATTTCTCTCATTAAGACTATCAATTGATCAATTGATAACATATCATTAAGACTATCAATTGATCAATTTTGAAGAGATAGCATATCATTAACACTATCAATTGATCAATTTTGTGCGAGTATATATATTTCTCTCATTATAATTTGAGCAATTTGAAAACTTAACAAAGAAATCAATTTAGTTATTAAACACCCTATGAGCTTTATAATTATGCAAACTTAAAAAAGAATTCATTATAATTATAAATGATTAAAGGAGAGAGTACTTAGTAATTTATATATCTTATAGGTGGTGTTACATAATTATTTATTATTCCTATGTAGACAATTGGCTTGTTCTCTAGTTACTTGACCTATTCTAATTCTAGGACTACTAGTAATTGCTCTACTATTTGTCCTTATGCTAGGGATGAATGATTTATTAACAAACATAATGTATGTGGACTAGACAAAGACATAAACAACACCACAAGGCAGAGGCGTCTTTTTGTTTCATCCCTGTTCGGAGATTTGAGAAAATCCAGACTTAACAAAATTAATACTCTATTCCCATCTTTCGCAGTGGGGATTCTTCGGTTAAATTCAAAAAATATTCTTGTTTTGCTAGGTTAGTAGAGAAAAGGATTTCTTGGCTTGTGTTTCTTCAAATCCAATTGCAAAAATATAAATTTTTTGGTAGATTCCACCATAATAAAACATAGACAAACAAAGAAAACAAAAAAACTTACATATTCATCAAATTTAGAATTTGTATCTTACCTTTTCTCCAACTCCAATGGCTGAAGTGTTCAAAAAGTGGAATGCAACTTTCAAACCTTGAAGAAAACCAATAAAGCGAGCCAAAATCGATCAAAATTTGTATTCTCAAGTGTTTAGATGATTTTTCTGTAGGGTTTTTCTTTGTTTGCGCAGAGATTAGAATAGTAGGGAAGAACGAACGATTTTGAGCGCCAAAAAGTGAAGGAAGACTTTTGGATAGTACAAGGGTAAAGTAGTCATTTAACACTAACCCTAAAATTGTGGATTTTTCTCTTATTTTTTAATAACATTCCGAAAAGGGTAAACACGTCCTTTCATTATCTTTTCCTCAATTGTTAGTCAGGCCCAAACCTCAAGGGAGGTATGTGTAATTTTCTATACTTGAGGGGGTCTAGCTGTAATTTGACCTAACTTCAGGGGATCTAGACGTAATTTTCCCTTAAAAATATATATGATAAAATTTTATACAAGTAAAATGGAGTTCACTGATACTATCCAAATATATCAATACACGACGCTTACTTGGATAGTTACAAGGATTTTGAATTATATATATATATATATATATAATTTTAAATAATATTGCAGTATCATAATTTTATGATTTTTTTTTGTTTCATTTTTTTGATAGAAAATGATTCATTACATATCAATCAATTATACCAATATTCTTAAATAGAAAAAGCCATTGGGCTCGGAGCTGAATAGTGGGGTTTTGAAATTGGTAACAGTGAGGTCCTAAATTCGAACCCTCTTATCCTCTCCTCCTTTCTCCTTGAGTGAGTGTGTGCGTATGTGTGGGAATATCTTTTCGGTTGATATCTATAAAGTGTTTCAAATTAATTGTATTAAAAAAAATATTCTTAAATAAAAATAAACTATGAATTATATCAATCGTTACAAATTATCCAATTCAATTAAACGTTATATTGTAAAATATATTGATTAGTTAAATGAATAACACACAAATATTAATCTATTTAATTTAGTGATAAATTAAATAGATAAGTTGGACACATGACATTTGCTACATCATCACTAAATTAGGGATAAAAATTGCGCGGTCGTAAACGTTGATGTGACGCCTCTTTAACCCTAAAGCACGTGCATCGCCATTGATGGGACGCCAACACAATTGTTATATAATTTAATTAAATAATTAAATATTGACAATACAAAATCGATTTTTGCTAAACTTTCTATACAAGTACATATATTTTTGAACCATTATTATTTATATTAGATTTTAATTATTTATAACATATTTAATAAATTTATGCAAAATTAAAAACTAAATTTATTATTTTTGATTAAACAATAAATAGAAATATAAACTAAAACAACATTTTGAAAGAAAAAAAGGATATGAGAGAGAAAGGAGGAGAGAGATTTCGAAAAGAGCAAAAAAAAAAGGTCATTGGAGAGAAAAGAAATGATAGAGGAAAGAGGAGAGTAATTAATGGATATTTTGGAAACATTATAATTACACATACAAAAAAAATAGTCAAAGCCCCTCATTTATCTTTCTGTACTATATCTATACTATATATTAAATGTGAGAAGCTTTAATTTTTGTAATTGGTGTGTATAACTGTAGTATTTTTAGAATGCGCTTTAAGACCTCATCTTTCTCTATCATTTCTTTTTTCTCCAACAAGGTATTCTTTTTTTTTCTTTTTGTTTTCTATTATCACATACTCTCCTATTTTCTATCACATCCTCTTTTAAAAAAAATATATATTCTAGTTTACATTTTTATTTATTTTTTAATCAAGAAATAATTTTGAAAAAAAATAGAAAATTTAGTAGAAAAATAATTTTATATCATTAAACTTTAACTATTTGACTTAATTTATTTTACACATACAAATTAATAAATATTTATAATTTAATTTATCAAAATTTAAAATAGAAAGGACATTAAGAGTGAAAAGTAAAGCATTATCATATAGCTGAAAAGATTGTATTATTGTCATATTGTGAAAATATGTTACAATAAGGAATTGTCATTGACACTCTTTGTTTACTTTTTTATTGAGAAATTATTTAAAATCATCATTTATTTTAAAATATAAATGGATACATTTTAATCCCTTAGTTTATATGCTATGTCTCAGCCAATCACCTAAACCATAAAATACAAACTTTTACCCTGCTCAATAAGAACTCAGTCAAAATTGTCCTTCTATCGCTCCTATTTATACAATTTCAATTTTTTCTACATTTAGTATTCTAAATTCAACTTCAAATCCTTTTATTAGGTATTGACATAATTGAGAGCTTAAGTAAATTAAAATAAAAACTAAATTAATAAGTTATGTAATAAAACCTAAAAATTCTCTATAAAAAAAAAATAATACCGAAACATTAAACATACAAAAGCTATTCCTGTTCTTTTAACATAATAAATTTATCAAGTATGAATTCTAAGAAAAGTTTGACTATTTTAAATTAAAATATATGGATAAATATTTTTTTAGTTATAATTTCAATATGTTTTTTTTTATATTCAATCAAATTATGATATATTTAAATAAATGTAAATTCTCAAAAGAAAATGAGTATATTTAAGAAAAAAACACACACACAAATTTTAGTGAAAATTATGCAGTTATTCATATAGAATTAAAAGAGTCTAAAGTCTAACTTTGATTGAAGAGTAAATAACTTGACTTCTACTGAAAATAGATTTAAAATTAAATTTAGATTATAAATTGGAATAGCATATAATTAAGGGGGTAAGTTTTATTTTGATTCTATTTTAAAATAAATGGACATTTTGGTAAATTTTTCAATATAAAAATGGAAATGGAGTGTTAATAACAATTTTACAGTGCCAATAGCAAGTCCTACGAGTAATATTGTACTTTTATGTGTTGAAATCTTTTAGAACTTGGATTAAAGTTTTTGAAAATGATAATGATGACTGCGCTTTAGAATAAATATGATAAAAGAAAATAAATAAATGTAAGCAAATTAAAATTTCAGAATTATATGTTGCACCACACCAAGTTTAAATATAGGACACTAACTATACTAATTTCAATTTTAGAACATGAATTTGTAAAAAAACATCACATTCAAAACTTGTGGCATGATTTTTGGATTCCGATCCATGGTGATGATGTGGCACCCGGAATTGCCAATGTTTATGATTGTCCTTTTATTTTGCTTAGTTGGATTGCATGTTGACAACCAACTTGTAAAAAATTACAACATTTGCCACTTAAAGGTCCACAAACTTGTCACCTATTTTAAGACATTATTAATAAATTCCAATTATACATAAATCATACATCTATGTACATATCACATATAAATATATACATTTTAAAATACTTTTAATATAGATGCATATCATATATAATACATTTTTTTCCTTTTTCCTCCTTGTTTCGTTTATTCCCCACCCCCCACCCCCCAATCTTCATCTACAAATATGTGTGTGTATGTGTGTGTGTGTGTGTGTGTATATATATATATTGATGCGGGTAGTTTTTGGAATGACCACATGGCGAAGCTTTGTAGCTCCGTGGATGAATGAGGGTAGCCCACCTGTCAAGAGGGAGGAGCAAACGTAAAACTAGCCGATTTTGTCGGGACGTAGACTCTTCGAAGCTCAAGTTAGCTTTTCAACTAAAAATGAGGTAAGGAAAAAGAAGATGAACAATATCTCTTTTAATTGTTAAGAATAGTTGTGTAGAGTTTAGTTACTCCTTTGAGGTCAATGATGCCTTTTATATGAATAAAGCCTTGATGTGGCATGATAGATGGGGATTGGTCGTTTGATTCACATGTATAGCACAAGTGGATATGCTTTTTGTCCTCCTTGATACCCCCAATGACGGCTAGACCATTACTTCATTAATGAAGCTTGACTTTTGCAATTGATACATATCCCAAGCATTTAATGCATGGGATTGCCTTCAAGAGAGAGCATTTATAATGCCTGGGACTGAGTGGACGACCTATACCTTGTTAGTGCACGTTAGGTGACAATGGTTGTCCTATCTGACAAGGTGGTTGGCGACCCCCTACGGCTTGCCAACAGCTGAGCGCATTCAAGGGCCATTCCATTCATACCCTCGAATAGGATGATTGCCCTCGATGAGGGTTCGGTTGGATGGCTCCTTTAAGGTGGCTTCTTTAGTCCAGTAAGTGGAGTACCTAGAGAACCTCAATAAACCCTTTATCGAGGATATTTTCCTCGAGCTTGGTCGGATAGGCTAGGGTAGCAACACCCTCTCGTGAGTTTTGTTCCACTCAGAAACCTCCCTCTACTGGCGTACACCTCTTTAAAGGACAACCTTCATTATCGAAGACTCTTATCCTCATACTTGTCTTTATCCCTCGTGTGAAATGTTGACGTGCCTCTTTGAGGAAAACTATGCCACATCATATATATATATATGTATATATATATATATGGTGTATGCACATATATATGTAAGAGAATATAGATATATGTATGTAGATATATTTATATATATATATATATATTATACATACATATGTATTTTATTTTCTAGTATACATATATGTAATATATATTAAAGGCATACATCTATTTATGTATCTTATTATATATATATATATATATTAATATATATATATATATCTATGTATAAATCATAAATACAAAATTTCAATACATATTTATTTTAAGTGTATATTATTTTTATTTCTGTATTTTTTTTCATTTAAGATATTTTATATACCTAATAATTAGTAGATTTTATCTTTATTTTTTAAAATTCCATTTTTTTTTGTGCCATATCAACATTGATGCCAGATTCTAGCCAAATTTTGTTCATTATAGACAGTTTTTTTTTTATCATGTAAGCAAACTTCAGTCAAATATGTCAGAAATCCTGAATGTGATAAAAAAAATTTTAAATTCATATTCTAAAATTGAAATGATAAGAGTTAGTATTCGAGTCGAAAAAATCAGTGCAATATTCGATTCTAAAATTATAATTTTACAATAAATTTATAGGGACATCATATGAAAAAATAAATTTGATCAGTTGGATTTCATATGGATTAGGTTAGTGAGTCAACCTACACTGAATCGGGCCAACTAGAGAATTAATCCAAAATTTTGAAGGTTGGATTTGAATTATAAAAAAAATTATATTTGTCCAATTATCCTCCAGCTACCATGAATTGGCTTAGTCAATAAGGCCTATAAATACCAGGCCGTCTTTAATTAGTATACAACAACAACAATTGAGTGTGATGGATATTGAAATTTGTGTTGCTTCGATAGCTTTGATTCATTTTTGTCATGTAACTTATTGGTATATAAGTCTATAACCATGATGATCACTATGAAGGAGTCGACAATGGTGAGGCCAGCGGTTGAAACACCAAGCGTCAGCCTGTGGCTCTCTAGTATGGACTTGCTGGCGTAAAACATCTTTAGAATTGATGCATATAGACTTTTGTAGATCATTCTCTGTGGCATCATGGAATAGATAACAACCGATATCAACTTTATTGATAATTACTTCTTCGTGGTTACTTGTACTTGATTACTGAATAGTCTTAGTCTTTGGAAATAACTATTAGGTGGAACACTAAAGTTTGCAGATAATACATTAAGGGGACTTTCAAGCAAAATAGTAACTAAAGCACCATACGGATTGTGGATGGACAAGAAATCTAGTATTAGATACTTGCATGTCTGGAGATGTCCAGCTGAGGTTAGGCCTCAAAGGCCTAAGTAAGAATAAAGTGGACTAAAGAACAATAGTTACTACTTTATAGGATACTCAAAATCAAGGAATTTTAAATCCTATGATCCCTCACATATGTCCTTTTTCAAAATAGAAAATGCCAAATAAATATTGGATATTGGCTACTGGCTACAGCGAGAGAAATCAAAATTAGAAGGTTGTGTTTGAAGAGGAATGTGTTAGCATTCCCACTATGATTACAGCTGAAAGATATTGGATAGTTTATTTTAGTACTCTTCTGCTTCTAAGTTGGGATATTATATAAAACACAGCTATATTTGAAATGCCCATCAATTAAGTAGGGAATCATCATCTATTGAAGTTGATGAACCCCAACAACCTCAAACCTAGAGTACCAATAAGGAGATCCATGAGATAAAGGAGAAAAATGATTTCAAAATTCTACATCATTTATCTCCATGAACATGATTTCAAAATACTACATCATTTATCTCCATGAACACGAATTTGATATGGGATTACAAGACGTTCCTACATCTTTTAGTTAAACCAAATTGTGTTTGAATTCTGATGCATGGATCAAAGCCATGAATGATGAGATGAAATCCATGAGGGGCAATGACATTTGGGATCTTGTCGAGTTACTATAGGGGATGAAATCCATTAGTTATAAATATAATTTCAAAACCAAACGAAATTCAAATGACAACATCGAAAGATATAAAACATGCCAATGGATCTACTCATAAGGAAGGCATTGATTTTAAAGAAACTTTCTAGCCAGTTTTGACGAAAGACTATTTTAAAATTGTTATGGCACTTGTGGCTCATTATGATCTAAAGCTGCATCAAATGGATATAAAGACAATATTTCTCAATGGAGACATTGAAGAAATAATATACATGGTGCAAGCGGAGAACTTTGAGTCTAAAGACTCAAAACACCTATATGTAAACTGAAGAAGTCTATATGATTCAAAGTAATGCGTTCCATCTGTGGTACTAGAAATCTGATGGGGTAATGAGCTCTTTTGCTTTAAGGAAAACATCCTTAATCAGTGTATATATCCTAAGGTAAGTGGGAGCAAATTTACTCTCCTAGTGTTGTATGTAGATGATAATCTACTCGCAAGCAACAATATAGGCATATTGCATATAGGCATATTGCATAAAGGTTCACAATAGTATTTCGGAAAAGTGTTAAACATCAATAGCTTTTTCAACTAGAAGGTTGAGTGCGTAATTTGCTATAAGATATCCAATCAATGACTATAGCTTGGATTTTTATCAGTAGATTGTATTTGTGATGATAAGGCCTCTAAGCTATATTCGACAAAACAACTAGAATTTGGGAAAGTCTAATATATAGACATTAAGTTTCTAGTTGTGAATAAATGAGTTCGAAGTATTCAGGTGTCAATAGATCATATTAATACAAACTCAATAGTTTAGAGCTCATTAAAAATTCACCACTGAAAGTGCTACGTGGTTGTGTAGCTTAATGGGTATCATAAGGCTCTATGGTACGCCATGTTAGTAGGAGTTTGCTACTTGACTTCATGCTTTTTGTACGTGTTTTATGGTTATGTTTTGTACAGATTAAGATTTTATAATTGATTAAATACTTTGAAATAAGAATATTGATTTCCCACTACGGTTTTTCATAAAGATTTGAAAGTGTTAAGGGACTCTTTGAGTTATGAGATAGGATCAGTTGGAAATAGATATGATTGAGATCACATTACATGTAATTTCCATGCTACACATCTATACTTGATCTATATCATTAATTTTGCTAGTATTGTGATCATTGTTCAGTTTAGTTACAAGTTATGCATCGAAAGCCACTTTAATCCTATATTAGCACAATTGATGGACCAAATTATTTTGGGATATTTCGAGGTTGAGATGGCATAAAGTTTGCGCGCACTAAGGTTTGAACTATGTACAATTTTCGAAAACATATGTGCATCAAGTGGGAGATTGTTGAGTTTTTTCTCTAATTTGGTGGTCTCACATATTAATTTATTGTGCATGTCCTGTTATCTTGTTAAAAAGAGCCCAATCATGTGATCCATTAAAAAATAAATTTAATGGGCTAGTAGAAATATTATATTGATGATGTGTCTTTCATGTGTAGAAGCCGGTCACACTTTAATTATGTTTGATGGGCCCCATAATTAAAGTGTGATACATCAGGTATATTAGGGTATGGTCCCTAAGCCAAAATATAACGTCATTTTTCTTTCTGCCCCATCTAAGAATGAGAATACAGAAAAGTTACGTTATTTTTTCTTGGCTTAGAAGATCACCAACCCTAACTCCACTTATCTTTCGCATCTCTAATGGATCAAGGTTAATGATTACGGTTTAAGCATTATTGTTTATTTACTAGAGATCCTGTATATGAACGATTCATAGCAATCGTATACTTTTATTTGGTATTATGGATTATTCTGTTTGAATCCATATTTACTAAGGTTTTCAACACCAACTTTTTTGATGAGGCGGTGCTTAATTAAGGCAGCACTGGGCTATGTGCTGGTGAACTTCTACCCTGTGGAGGGGAGGTTGAAGACAAACAAAGATGATTGTGTTGAGATCAACTGCAATGGTGGGGGAGTGCTTTTTGTGGAGGTGGAGTGCAATATGGTGGTGGGCGGCGGTCATTTCTTCCCCGGGTTTGAGCTCAGCAGTCTCCTCATTCCCATCAAGGATTGTTCCGGAGGGCTCTCGACTTACCCGCTTTTGGTGTTGCCGGCGTGTTTGTTCCTTTATGATAATTAGTCGCCAAAAATTAATCCGGATCTTTTGTAATATATTCATACAGTATGTTACCCGGGCCAAATCACGAGAAATAAATATATTTCTATATATATATGTATATTTATTAGCACATGCATATAACACTCGATCAAATAATATTTCAATCTTATTTCCCCACTTTACAATGTACTTTTTTTCTCCATGCTAGCTTAATGGCACACTGAGCGAGTGCTCTTAATTAAACTTATTATGTTGTTCTAAAAAAATTAAAATTATTATGTATATAAAATTAAGAATACATATTTAATTTTGACGTATTAATTACTTATATATATAATTATTTGAATTTATTAAACGAAATAATTTATTAACAGTAGCAAAAATTAATCTGAGTGTGCAGATCACTCATTTTAAGTACGGTGGAGTCTCGTTAGGCATTGGATTCCACCACTTCATTGTATACGGATTTTCTAATCTGAATTTTATCAACAAATGGTCCGATATGGCTCGAGGACTATTCGACATTAAGATCCCACCTTTCTTCGACTGTACGCTCCTCCGTGCGTGTGATCCCCTCACCCCGTCTAAGTCCACACCAATTGAGTTCCTACCCCCCCCCCCACCTTTAAAAACCCCCACTAGTACCCCTACACAAAAATTGTTTTCCACCTTCAAGCTAACGTGCGTGCAACTCAACACCTTGAATTACAATTGCAACAACAAGGACAAAAGCAAGTCGGTCGCTTGCTTACAAGACATATGAGGTCCTAACAAGACACATCTGGCGTTGCGCGTGCCAGGTGCGTGGCCTACCCAACGATCAAGAGACCATAATGTACCAATTGTGCGATGCTTAATCTCGGCTGCTATCTCCATTCCCGCTGGGTTACTTCGACAATATGCCATCTTTGCAAGCGTAGTTGTGGTCACATCGGGCGAGCTCCTATCCAAGTCGTTGTGCTACGTTGTCGACAAAGTTCATGAAGCCCTAGCTAGGATGAACAATGATTACCTAAAGTCGACTCTCGATTATATTGAGACGCAGCCCATCAGCCCGATCTTGAAAGTTTAGACGTGGCAACCACAGTTGTAAGAGCTAGGTTGCCGTTTTCTAATGCGGATTTCCAATGGGACCGGCCGGTCTTTGCCGGACCAAGGAAAACTCCGTTTGAAGGGAAAGTTTACATGATGTTGAGTCCTTCAGATGATGGAAGCTTAATGGTTGAGGTCTCTCTCTAAACAACATATGATGGTTTTCGAGAAGCTCCTCTATGACATCTACTCGGATGTTATGACATATTCAAACTTGGCAATGTGGCGTTCGATCCCGCTCGTTGCTATATAACCATTGAATTGCTAATTCTGGTGTTGATTTATATTATTCTGTTGTGCTGGGACGATCTCTTCTCCGATTTAGCTTGATTTCCTTCTCCGATTTAGCTTGATTTCCTTCTCCGATTTAGCTTGTTTTCCTTCAATGGCAATGGCTCCTACTTTGCAGCTTGATGATACACTGTTCCTGCATAGCTTCGATCATCGTGGTATGGTTCTCATCACCACACCAATGAATGGTAAGAATTTTCTTACCTGGAGTCGTTCTGTTAAAATTGCATTAGATGCAAAGATGAAATTAGGGTTTATAGATGGCACTATACAACCCCCAGCTCCTACTGATTCCATTTTTCTGCAATAGCGTCGAGTTAATGGTATGATTATCGCCTAGATTCTCAATTCAATTTCTAAGGAAATCGTTCAGGGATTTGTGTACGCTACCACTACCCTTGAACTCTAGATTGAGCTTGAACAATGATATGGTCAATGCAACGGCCCTCTGTTGTATCAAATTAAACGTGAGATTAGTTCAATTTCCCAAGGGTCGATGAATTTAGCTGCATATTTTAACAAGTGAGAGGCACTATGGGATGAGTTGATTTGTTTGCATGCACTCCGTAGATGCAATTGTGGTTGCACCTTTGGTGCAACTCAAGCACTTGAAGGGTCCCATTCATTTGACCTACTAATTCAATTCCTTATGGGACTCAATGACAGTCATGAAGCCATCCATAACCAGATTCTTGTCATAGAACCCCTGCCTTCGATTAACAAAGCCTATTCTATCCTTCAACATGTTGAATCACAACGAGTTGTTCAAGTCTTGTTCGCTGAAACCATGGAATCCAGTGCCTTATTAGCCAAACAAGGGGGTGACAGAGGTTCTCCTCTTTAGAAGGTTGTTAATAAAAAGAGAGGTGATCGATTCTGTGAGAATTGTGGCATTACTGGACATACAAAAGACACATGTTTTAAAATCTATGGGGTGCCCAACTGGTACAAACAACTTAAAAAGCAGAAAAGTGGTGGCTCTTTTCCTTCTAAACGATATGCTGCTAATGCTTGTGTTCAGGAAAACCCAACTTTGGATTTCTCGACTAATACACCATCTCTACCCATTGGATTCCTTGACAATATTACTTCTGTTATTCAATAGGAAATTGCAAAATATTTGAAGGGTCAAGCTGTTCTTAAACAACAATAGACACACACTGCGCATTTTGCTACTCAGTTTGCAGGTACTACTCTTCCTTATGCTTTTACTTGCCTGAGTTATGCGAAGAAAGGTTGTTGGATTATTGATACTGGGGCATCCACCCACATGTGCTCTCAATTGAACCTATTACAGAATCCTAAACCTCCCTCCAAGCCACTACATGTTTATCTCCCTGATGGAACAACCAAGCATGTCACTCACACGAGCCACATTTCACTGCATCCTGATTTACTACTTCATTATGTTCTATACATTCCCACCTCTAATATCATATGCATTTTCTTGTCTTCTCACTGCCTATTGCAGGACTAGAAGACTAAGACAGTGGTGGCCATTGGTTAGTTGATTGGCTCCTTATATGTGTTAGACTTTGATTCCTTCACACACACATCCGTGCCTTGTAATTCTGCTACTATCTCTAAATCTTCAGATTGTACTTTACATAACTCTAGCTTAGTTTCTGATTCTTGTCTCAACACTTGTAAGAGTTCACAGCATTGTAATAGACATACTACTTTTAACTTATGGCACAAAAGAATGGGGCATATTTCTGCCTCAACTATGCAGCATTTGTCTTGTGTATCTAATTCTACACATCACCATATTGATGCATGTGATGTTTGTTATATGTCAAAGCAGCACAGGTTGCCTTTTCCTAGAAGTTCAATCCATTCCAAAGCTATTTTTGAACTCATCCATGTAGATATATGGGGACCTTATAAAAAGCCAACTATTAATGGTGATCATTTTGTTCTCACCATCGTAAATGATTTCAGCTGTGCCACCTGGACCTATCTTTTATCTCAAAAATGCCTCACAGCTTCCATCTTAACCTCATTTTTTATTATGGTTTCCACTCAATTTAATCTCAATATTAAAATGGTTAGAACTGACAATGGCTTAGAGTTTTTGAGTCATGAATGCCATCAAATATTTCTATCTAGAGGCATTATCCATCAAACATCTTGCATTCACACTCCCAAACAGAATGGAGTAGTTGAACGAAAACATAAACAACTACTCCAAACTGCTAGGGCCCTCATGTTCCAGTCAAATCTTCCTTCAAAGTTTTGGGGTGATTCTATTCTTGCTGCCACATATTTGATAAATAGAACCCCTAATTCTGTCTTGAACTGGAAAACTCCATATGAACTTCTATATGGTCACCCTCCTGATTATTCTCATGTAAGAATATTTGGTTGCCTCTACTATGCAGCAAATATTTCCCCCTTTAAAGACAAATTTTCCTCCCGGGCTCATAAGTGTGTGCTAATTAGTTATTCCTCTGGCAAGAAAGCCTACATGTTATACAACTTACACACTCATACAATTTTCTCTTCTAGAGATGTTCATTTTTATGAGCACATTTTCCCATTTCATTTTTCCTCTACCTCTGAGTCCTCTCTCCCTCTTCCTTCACCCACTTCTCACTCTGGTATTCTTTCTCATTCTCCATCATTTGTGACTACTCTCGAGTCATTCCCAATTTCTAATTCTGATCCTCCACCCCCGGTTAGAGCTAGTTCTAGAATCAGCAAACCACCTGCTTGGCTTCAAGATTATGAATGCACAACCATACCTAGCACTAAAGTTGCTCTTGTCTTTGATCCTTCTTCCTCCTCTATTTTTTCTCCCTCTTATACTGCCTTTCATGCTAAAGTGTCAATGGCCATAGAACCTACTTATAAGCAAGCTGTAAAACATCCTGAGTGGATTCAAGCAATGCAACAAGAACTTTCAGCACTTAAAGCAAACAACACTTGGGAATTGATTGCCCTTCATGTTGGCAAGGTTCCCATTGGCTCCAAATGGGTTTTTAAGGTGAAATACAACTCTGATGGGACATTGGAGAGGTATAAAGCAAGACTTGTTGCGAAGGGGTTTAATCAAGTTCATGGTGTAGACTACTTCCAGAGTTTCTCCCCTGTTGCCAAACCTGTTACAGTTAGAATATTCCTTGCTCTTGCCACTGCTTTTTCCTGGCCTATTCACCAGCTTGATATTAACAACACCTTCCTCCATGGCGTCTTGGATGAAGAATTATATCTTACTCCTCCTGAGAGTTATTCTAAAGCCCCTCAAGTTTGCAAGCTTAAGAGGTCACTTTATGGCCTAAAACAGGCTTCTAGGCAGTGAAATATGGAGCTCACTACACAGTTATTAGGGTTTGATTTTGAGCAGTCCACTAATGATAATTGTCTATTCATCAAGAAATTAGCTTCTTCTTTCCTTGTCCTCCTCGTCTATATATGTAGATGATGTGCTACTCTTTGGTTCTGGCTCACAGGAAATATTGGATGTGCAACAGTTTCTCCATACCAAGTTCACTATCAAGGACTTGGCTTTGCCAAGTATTTTCTTGGCCTTGAAATAGCACGTTAAGATCAAGGGACTCTCATATCCCAGAGAAAATACATTTTTGACATCATTTCAGATCTTAATCTGTTCAATGCTACAGCTGCCATCACTCCCTTACCTAAGGGATATGACTACTATAACGCTGATAGTCCATCTTCCTAATCTTGAAGACTTTCGAAGGCTTGTTGGGTCTTTGCTTTATCTTAATCAAGTTAGCCAATTTGTGACCTCACCCACTCAAGCTCATTGGGATGCTGCTATTCACATCCTTCTTTACTTGAAGGGCACCTGCTCCGCTGGTTTGTTCTTCCCTACTACTAATTCTCTGCAACTTAGAGCAAATTTAGATGCCGATTGGGGCACCTACCCTCTGACTCGCAAATCTGTCACCGGGTATTGTATCTTTCTCGGGGATGCTCTTGTCTCCTGGAAAAGTGAAAAACAATCCATTGTCTCCCGGTCCTCTTGCGAGGTTGAGTATTGCAGCATGGCGGTGACGGTTTGTGAGTTGCAGTGGTTATCATATCTTCTCACTGATTTTCATTGTCCTCTCCATCTTCCTATTCCTCTATGGTGTGATAATAATGCAGCAATGCACATTACTGAGAACCCGGTATTCCACAAACGCACCAAGCACTTGGATATTGATTGTCATATTGTGCGAAATAAGTTTAAAGAAAGTTTTGTTCAGCCACGTCACATTTCATCCTCTTCTCAACTTGCGGATGCCTTCACCAAGATCTTGTTTGGTCCGCTCTTTCGATCTTGGTTGGGTTTCGATCTCACATATACAAGTATAGAGAGTTTGGTTAGAAGGATATTTTTATTTACACGTGCACCCAGTTGTATAGGATTATAACATCAGTTAATTAGTTAGCGTTCTCTTAATCCTCAATATAAAAAAGTCAGAAGTGTGGGTATTGTATACTGTGCGCTATCAATGGAAACTTCATTCCTTAATACAATTTCTCTCTCTCTCTCTCTGCTTCTATGATAATAACGTGGTGTCTATTTGTCATAAAAGCCACAATTGGCTGGAGTAATATTTTTCATGGGACCTTTCATTATATTCTCGTGTGATGAATGAGATGTAATTTTAAGTTCACCCGCAGTTGAGTACATTGGAAACTTCAACATCATGACCTTGAAAACAATTATAATTCTCCCTACAATATATTTGTTGCTATATATATATATATATGTATATATAATTAATACAGCACCGTAATATCTCACACTTCTAATTTATTTTTTCTCTACTCTCACCCCTCTCATTGTCAACGTGTTTTTAGTTTTGTTGTTATCTCATTCTCTCTCATCTATCTTTTCTAGATCTCTTTTTATCTTTTTCCTTAACTTTTTCTTTCTTAATCATTTGTTAATCTTATAGTTCTATTTTTTTTTTTAAACTACTTTTTTATAATTAATACATTATAAATAATTAAAAAAAATAGTCATGTATAAAATCCAATAAATACTTTAAATTTATATTCAGAATTTAAATATATAATTAAATTATATCTTATTTTTACTTTGCACACACATTGATTGTGCTTGATCGACTAGTATTTGTATAATATTATCTATACTATTAATAAAGAGTTTAGAGGGTCCAATAGCCACCTAGATCTCTTTGTTCTCTTTTCATGGTTATTAGGCCTCTTAAACTCTTTATTAATAGTATAGATATATATTTTTTGTATCTCTTTTTGTAATTTTATTTCTTATTTATTTGTTAATCTAATAATTCTATTTTTATTTTAAGCTATTTTTTTATAAAAAAATTTAATAAAATTCATAAATTAAAAATAATTAAAAAATATATAATAATGTATAAAATCTAATAAATATTTTAATTTTATATTCATAATTTAAATATGTAATTAAATTATATTTTAATTTTTTATTTTGCACATACATTAAGTGTGCTACACCGATTAGTATATAATAAAAGATCAGTGCAACGGGACAAATGTATCATTACCACCAGGGAAATACATTACATGTATATTTTCTTTTGGGCAAAATGCATTTTTGGTCTTGGCATATATTTTGGGCATTAGTCCTTCCTATTACGAGACTTTATTTTTGTCCAATAATTTGAAAAAAAAAAAAAAGTGGTGACATTGGCTATAGACAATAATAATAATAATAATAATTTTCACCAAAAAAATTAATAATAATAATAATAATAATAATAATAATAATAATAATAATAATAATAAACTCTTGGCCCATAATAGGATAAACAATGAATAAGGCCCATATAATCACCGAAGAAAGCCAACATAACTAAAATGAAAGAAGGGTCATTGATGTTAGGGTAAAGGTACGAAAGGAAAGCACACTTTGACCTAAATATGTGGCATGAGGAGGATAGAACACAAACAAGAAAATCTACCAACCAAAGTCAAAAGAGCCGTATAAATATCGAATAGGCTATCCAAGACTTCTTCTTCTCTAAGAAAGAAAGAAAAACAAGTTAGCATACTCTCTATAGTAGTCCAATTTTTGTTAGAAACATTGATCATTTCGCTAGAAAAGCACATGTGGCATCTCATGTCTTAAAATGCATGGGCACCATCAAGTTTCATCAAGTTGAAGTCACAAAAATGATCCATATTACATAAGTAAGCTCTGTTCCTATCCAATTCCAAGCATTAACAGGATTTTAAAGCAAATTTGCGAAATATATACTTATCATCTTGCTTTTCGAGATAAGGAGAGTGAATTTGTATTCAATTCAATAATTTGATAAGTGTCGAGTGATTTATACGTGCGTTTCTGTTTCTTGGTTTTAGCGGGAGGGGGTAGGTAATGGGCATAGAGGAGGGAGGGGGTGACGGGAATCATCACAAATTCATCAGAATTTGGCAATTAATCTTTAATAACAATCAATAATTTATACAACTCATGAATTATTGTCACTACATAATCAAACTATGTCACATATAAATTAGATTCAAATCCAAAATCTTAAACATTGAAGACCTCAGTCTTACTATCGAATGGTAACAACAAAACCAGTTTGCACTTTGCACTTAGGAAACGTCACTCTACACAATCACAGGCTCCATGAGTAAATTTTTTACCTCAAATTTCATAGAGCAGCTTCTCAAAAAGCTTCATATGCTCCTTTTGGAGTGATATAGCAACCGATAAGCTCCCATCATTCGTCGGACTAGGCAACACGAAACTGAGACCTTCATATGCAATCCCACCGGGCCCCATAAAAACGGGCCTGCCCCACCCGAAATCAGTGTCATGGATCGGAAGCCTAACCCGGCTCGTTATCCCAAGATTCGGGCACCTAAACGTGTCACGCCCCGAATCCGAGACGCGGTACGGAGATGACCCTTAGCCCAAAAGGACTTAGAGACACCAAGCCACGGAAGTCAGAACATACCAAAACTATAAAATATCCATTAAAAACCTTAGTCAAACATCGCAACGAAAACGATAATAATTTTAGCTATTACACTCCAGCTCAAAACATAAATAGAAAACCAGTCTACAATAGTCTCCAAAAATCAAAGCCTTAACAGAAGATGAAGTAACTAAATAACATTGACTATAATCTCTAGGCAAAGGTGACTTCCATTGAATCACCAACCCCAAAATTGATCCTTATCACCTCTCTCGATACTATCCTCTGCAAAATAGTTATTAGTGGTGTGAGCGCACTCGCCCAGTAAGGGATCTCTTGACCCTCTATTGGGTTTGAGCAAGTTACATACATATACAACAGAAAAAATCATATTTGTAACACAGACAAGTTTCAAAATCAAGGCTTTACAATTTCAAATAGCAAAATAGATAACAGAGCAGAATCAAACAAATTCATTTATATATCCATGCTCATGAATATTCGGAATCTCTATTGGCCAACTTGATCAAGCCCTAACTATAACCCCGTTAGGTGGGTTCGTACACTACTATTATTACCCGTAGGAGGGCCTTAACTACAACCCCGTTAAGTGGGTTCAGACACTACTATTATTACCCGTAGGAGGGCCTTAACTATAACCCCGTTAAGTGGGTTCGGAAATTGCTACTGTACCCCGTAGCACGGTCAGCAATTTCGGAACTCGTTCCTTCCGATAGAATTTCAAGTATTCAGAGCATGATCATATATACACATATAGCACAACATAAAATCACTTTTAACTTTACATAGAGAAAATTCATAAAATAGCATGCTCAAATCCACTTTTGTATATAAGAAAGTAACTTTTCCAAACAATACGTAAATTTACGAAAAACATATAATTTTTACAAAACATGTCTTTATAAAAGAAATAGAGGAAAGAAACCACTTATTTGAACAAAACTATAGTTTTCATAAAACATATCTTTATAAAATCAATAGAGGGAGATAGAAACCACTTACTTGAACAAAACTATAGTTTTCATAAAACATATCTTTATAAAAGCAATAGAGGGAGAATAAACCACTTACTTTAATCTTCTCGAGTTTCTATGATTTTCAAGACTTCATGAATCGGGCACTAAGCATGGTCGCATGAATCTCATAATATAAGACTATGAGTATACGCTATCTTACTATTTCGTAAATAAGTATATATATATATATATATATATATCCATGTGTGTGGAATGGGTGGGGTGTGTGTGGAATCATGAAAATGGAAGACAAGGCTCCACCTTTATTTATAGTTGTTTGGCAAGAAAGAAATTATTATTTTATCTTGTATATCTATCTATCTATATATATATGTGTGTGTATATAATGATCTTATCCAATTGCCATTCTTATCCTTATCTAATTGTTATGCTTATCCTTATCCACGAGTCATCGATCTTATCCACATTTCAAGCTTATCCATTCAAGAATCTTATCCGTATGTGTGTCATCGATCTTATCCATCCGATGTAATGATCTTATCCACTTGTCATGCTTATCCAATTTTTCATGCTTATCCAACTTCATGCTTATCCAATTATCATGTTTATCCAATTATAATGCTTATCCAATTATAATGCTTATCCAATTATCATGTTTATCCAATTTTTCATCCAAATCTTCTACAATCTTATCCAACTTAATCATAATAATAATAATAAGAAGAAGAAGAAGAATAAGAATAATAATAATAATAATAAATAATCATAATAATAAGGTGCCTCTTAAAAGGGTCAGGGTACCACATTCTCTCCTTCTTCCAAAAAGTTTCGTCCTCGAAACTTGCCATGCCTTAGGTTTCAAAACAAAACAGCGAGGATAGGCTCACACAAATTCTCTTCCAACTTCCTCATCACTTATTAGTGAATGTTTGTAAATAAATAACTTTCTTACTAGATATCTATAAATAAACTTGTATATCTCATATTGTTCCAAGGCAACGGAAGAAAGGACAAATATACATGTATCCCTCTACTCTAGTCCCAAAAGTCACAAGGGAAACAACACAACCGATTATAAGCCTACGCTCCATCATCCATCACCAATGGGAACTATTAAATCCATAATTTGCTGTCATATCTTTCCAATAGAATCCCAAAAGATCATAACCTAAGGCTCTGATACCACTTTTGTCACGCCCCGAATCCGAGACGCGGCACGGCGATGCCCCTTAGCCCAAAAGGACTTAGAGACACCAAGCCACGGAAGTCAGAACATACCAAAACTATAAAATATCCATTAAAAACCTTAGTCAAACATCGCAACGAAAATGATAATAATTTTAGCTATTACACTCCAGCTCAAAACATAAATAGAAAACCAGTCTACAATAGTCTCCAAAAATCAAAGCCTTAACAGAAGATGAAGTAACTAAATAACATTGACTATAATCTCTAGGCAAAGGTGACTTCCATTGAATCACCAACCCCAAAATTGATCCTTATCGCCTCTCTCGATACTATCCTCTGCAAAATAGTTATTAGTGGTGTGAGCGCACTCGCCCAGTAAGGGATCTCTTGACCCTCTATTCGGTTTGAGCAAGTTACATACATATACAACAGAAAAAATCATATTTGTAACACAGACAAGTTTCAAAATCAAGGCTTTACAATTTCAAATAGCAAAACAGATAACAGAGCAGAATCAAACAAATTCATTTATATATCCATGCTCATGAATATTCGGAATCTCTATTGGCCAACTTGATCAAGCCCTAACTATAACCCCGTTAGGTGGGTTCGTACACTACTATTATTACCCGTAGGAGGGCCTTAACTACAACCCCGTTAAGTGGGTTCAGACACTACTATTATTACCCGTAGGAGGGCCTTAACTATAACCCCGTTAAGTGGGTTCGAAAATTGCTACTGTACCCCGTAGCACGGTCAGCAATTTCGGAACTCGTTCCTTTCGATAGAATTTCAAGTATTCAGAGCATGATCATATATACACATATAGCACAACATAAAATCACTTTTAACTTTACATAGAGAAAATTCATAAAATAGCACGCTCAAATCCACTTTTGTATATAAGAAAGTAACTTTTCCAAACAATACGTAAATTTACGGAAAACATATAATTTTTACAAAACATGTCTTTATAAAAGAAATAGAGGAAAGAAACCACCTATTTGAACAAAACTATAGTTTTCATAAAACATATCTTTATAAAATCAATAGAGGGATATAGAAACCACTTACTTGAACAAAACTATAGTTTTCATAAAACATATCTTTATAAAAGCAATAGAGGGAGAAGAAACCACTTACTTTAATCTTCTCGAGTTTCTATGATTTTCAAGACTTCATGAATCGGGCACTAAGCATGGTCGCATGAATCTCATAATATAAGACTATGAGTATACGCTATCTTACTATTTCGTAAATAAGTATATATATATATATATATATATATCCATGTGTGTGGAATGGGTGGGGTGTGTGTGGAATCATGAAAATGGAAGACAAGGCTCCACCTTTATTTATAGTTGTTTGGCAAGAAAGAAATTATTATTTTATCTTGTATATCTATCTATCTATATATATATGTGTGTGTATATAATGATCTTATCCAATTGCCATTCTTATCCTTATCTAATTGTTATGCTTATCCTTATCCACGAGTCATCGATCTTATCCACATTTCAAGCTTATCCATTCAAGAATCTTATCCGTATGTGTGTCATCGATCTTATCCATCCGATGTAATGATCTTATCCACTTGTCATGCTTATCCAATTTTTCATGCTTATCCAACTTCATGCTTATCCAATTATCATGTTTATCCAATTATAATGCTTATCCAATTATAATGCTTATCCAATTATCATGTTTATCCAATTTTTCATCCAAATCTTCTACAATCTTATCCAACTTAATAATAATAATAATAATAATAAGAAGAAGAAGAAGAATAAGAATAATAATAATAATAAATAATCATAATAATAAGGTGCCTCTTAAAAGGGTCAGGGTACCACAAAACGTGTGCGCACCGCATACCAGGGCCTTAAGGTCCGGTTGCAGCTCTAAGTAATCAAGGGCAGATCTCAAGTACTCATTGTCCATCCGGGCCGATGCACCATTTATTTTACTCGCAGCATACCAAACGGGCTTCGTTTGGAGCTCACCAGAAACCGCCACGGGCGTCGCGGTAAAGATCACATTACCAAAATACCCCTGCGGGAGGGCAGGCCGGAGCCTGGTCCGCCCGTCGGTGGCAATGTACAGCTTAGTGTCCTGTTCTTGAGGTAGCCCGCGGGCCTTGCAAACGCAGCGCCAGATGTGGCCCGCCAACATCTCGAACGAGCTGTACGTCACTGTGTTTCCATTCCCTTTGGACTTGGCCTTGAGGTTGTTGAGGTGATCACGGGCTAGCTTGGATATTGAAACACAGGTTTCAGACGAAGTGCTAGTTTTGTCTTGATCAGGGATTTTCATGGCTGGAGGGGGTTGGTACTCGACGTGCTTGAATTGGGGCACGGGCGGATCGCGCGGGCGGAGGAGGGCCCGGCCGATGAAAGGCGGGACCGTGATGTCGAGCCCGCGGGCCATGTCGGACCATGTGTTGATGAAATGGAGCCCGGAGAAGCCGTCAGCTACATGGTGCTGCATGCCCACGCCTAAAGAGACTCCACCACATTTGAAACGCGTGATCTGGATGTGCATATAATGCATGTGCCATTGAGCAAACAACTTAGATCACATCATAAAATGAAAAAGTATAGTTAATTATCGAGGGAAAAAAAAAAAGAAAAAGAAAAAAGGCAATCCATCTTGTGGTCCTAAGTATTAATGTTGAATTTGGTGAGTCTTTGTTTTTGATTCTAAACATAAGCTCCATTCCACTATAACATAACTAGGTCTGGTCGACCTTAACTAATTATATAGCAATACGATTGGTTACTTTTTCTAAATTATACACCAATTACATAGTAAATTTAATATACTTACCGCATGATTAGTACACATTCATGAGACGGATTTGGGCTACAATTTCGCAGGAAGGAGTCACATTTAAATTAAGTTAGGCATTTTCATTGAAGTTCATTTTGGTGATAAACGTCAATGATAATCCACTGTTTTGAGTTAAACTACATATAGAAGGAAAGACAACAGTGACAAGCACCAATTCAATAACAAAACAGACTTCATTTGAGCCCTCAAATGATGTGTCAAACTTCTTTTCAACTTTTTTTTTTATTTCACTCATTTATAGCACTAAATTAAATACATGATATGCGCTTAATTGCGTTATATTTTTCAATGTGTCGTGCATTCAAGCAATAGAATACATCATTACATCGTGAAATATAATAAGTAGAATAGGATGTGTGATAACTTAAACACACATACGCATATATATATATATAGCTTTGACTTATTCTTATTTTCTCCTTCTTGAACTTAAATCCAGATATAAATTACATTTCATATATCGGATAAATTATTTATAATAGTATTTAAATTCTTTAATGTCTTTCCATACATTAAATCATGAGTTTTATGTCGTAGCTTTCGTTATGATGTAAGGACCATGCTTTAAATATGGGTAACATGGGCAATGGACCAGTCAATTCAATTCTTCAACCGTTGTTGACAATAAGGAAAAAGTTGGTCACTCTTCATGTGATGATTATTAATTAGATATTGTCCTTGTGCGTATGTGTGTGTGTGCGCGCGTATATGTGTGCGGGCGCGCGCGCGGTTGGACTTAAAACTATTACATGTCTACATCTTCGACTAATTGACCATCTACGCCAATTTAAAATCACGAAACGTCAACGGATAAAGCGTCCCTACCCGCATCATATTAAATATTCCCTTTTTAAAATTAAAAAAAGAAATATTCTAATATACTCAGTTCAAAGTATTTATATAATCGATAGATAATTAATAAATTATTTCTTATAAAAAATGTATAAGAATAAATTTATAAAATAAAGGGTGAATGTCACTTTGGCCTCCTAAACTCATAAAATAGACATTTTGCCCCCTCTTATATGTTGTTTGCAGTTTAGCCCCTTGTAATATACTTGAAAAATTATTAAAATTAAAATACCAAGTTTTCATTTTAAATTTTATAAGCACTTAATAATATAAGATAATTATTTAAAATTTTGCTAACTATAATATAATATACTAAAACTTCATTTTTAATTATTTAGAAAAATATTTTTCATATAGTCAATTAACTACTTAAATGTTGTTTATCAACATAATTAATCTCTTTTGGGGGGAAAAAGGTGCCCATGACAAATTTTGAAACTTGTTCTTTAAGATTATTTAATGAGAGGAAAGAAAAGAGTAACTAAATAAGTGTATACATATATAGTTAGATATATAATAACGTTAAATTCTTAAGTAGAAATAAATATTTAAATTTTCAAGATTCATTAAAAGAAAACACCCCATTCACTAACGATTTGTGGCGGGAGATTCAGTCACAGATTTAAAGTATTTGTAATAGATTAATGACAAAATTCAATGTAAACAAAATTAAAGAAACAATCAATGACAAAATATTTACTAACGAATTTCTGATCAACAAAATCTATTATAAAAACTAATTTTGTAATGAATTAATTTATTAATAAAGGGAATGCATTTTGTAGTAATTTCAACTTTCATATATTTTGCTAGGTTTGACGAGAGTGGCCAAAATTGGTAACACATTATATCTTTATAATTTGAGAAAGACAAAGTGGCTATTTTTAAATTTGAGGATATTTAATTGGAAACAGAGGAGTTAACCCATGTCTAGTCATCAAATTCTATCACGTAAGTAATTCTATTAGGACATATTTGATACTACATTAGAAGTATAAAATATTAAATTTCTTAAGTTGATGGACCACACATTTTAAGTCTTTGGTAAGTGTGTTTATTTTGGAATAAAAGTTCTATTGATTGAAATTTACGAAATTCACCTCACATATGAAATTGCTATAGATAATGTCATTGAATTTGAAATTCAAACCGAATTTCAATCCACACGGCTCATACAGCTTATAAGAAATCCAATATTAAATCAAACATGCTTATAAAGTAATTTTATAAGGTATAAATACCATATAAAATGTAATCAAATATGTCTTATTCCTCAAAAAGTCTTTGCCTAACCCTCATTATCAACAAACATCACACCCCAAACATGGAAATTTACATAATTTCATTGACACTCACTTTCTAAAAATAATATGTATAGTACAACAACTATGTAGTCACATTTATGATGCCATTGTTGTTACCTTCAATATGATAATGTCAAGATGAATTGAAAATAACTTCACACAAATGTCACCATATACACCCTCAATACGTCATCTAATCATGGATAGAAAACAATTGAATTACCCAAGGAAAAATTAGTAAATAACAGTTAGAAATATATATTGGACCACAAGTGATTCATTTAAAGCCTTCAATAATGTGAGATTTAGGGGTGGCGATAGGGCGATAGGGCGAGGGAAATTCTACCTCCAATCACGTTAGACAACAACGGATTTAATCATATAGTCGGTGTATTATATTTTTTATATAATTGATGTATATTTAGGAAAAAATAATCTATCACATCACAAATATAATTACAATTACTATATGAATTGTTGAGTGTGTTCAAATCAAATTCGAATAAAAATTTTCAGGTGATTGAGATGACTTTATCAAAATCCAAATCACATCTTGTCAAGATTTTATTGGATTCAGAACCCCCCGAATCCAATTTTATACCCTATTGGTTGGACTTGTTAGATTTGTTTTATAATCACGAAATATATTTTTTATTTTCTTTAAAAATAATATCATTATAATCTTCTAAAGATGGAAAAATAATAACAATTGTAATGCCATTTTTGAATTTATATGTCCATACTTTAGCTTTTTAAAAATTAAAATCTTGAACACACTTTTCTACATACATATTTAAAGAATAAAGTATTATTCTATGTAATATAATTATATGAACATGTAAAATAAAATAGTTATATTTTATATGTAATAGTACATAGTAACATTTTTTTTTTTGTATAAAACGAGAAATAAACATTATATATTACGATAAATAAGAACTATATATAAATTTTTTAAAGGATCCAAGTTATAAAATTAAAATTTGGAACCCGCCCGTAAGTCCCATCTTGTTTTTTATTTTTATAACTTGACTCAAAGTCATTAGAGGGCTTAGCTTTCTTGAGTTTAGAACTCAAAAATTGACAAGACCACTTGTCCCTCAAAAACAAGTGAGTCCAACAACCAGATTTTGAGGCTTACCCGTGACAAACAGACTAATTGTATAATTTAGGGTTGTCATCGGGTTGGATTTGGACCAAATTTGAAAAATTCAAATGCGAATCCAATAAGCATCTTTAGTATCCGAATCCGAGAAAAAATTCGAAATCCCACAGAAAAATCCGACCCCGATTAACTATTAAAATTTTTGAAGCTTTAAAATCAAATAAGCAATAAAAAAATTATTTCTTACTTAAAAAATAAATTTAAATAAGGAGAAAATTATTTTATAATATGTATAAAAACTATACATTATTTTTTTGAAAAAAAATTACTTTGAAAAATATAAAAAAATATATTATAAGTTATAATGGTTTGGATATTGCATTCTATTTAAACTTTTTCTCTAACATTATATATGTAAGGTTGATAATATAATGAAAAGCATTATTAAAGTTCAAATTCGGATCTTTAACGGATACGATTGCTTGATTCCAATCGTATCCATTTATTTCGAATTAAGGATATTCATAATCGAATCTTACCCATCGGATATTTTCATCTGTCTAATATGCTAAAATTCGAATCGAACTCAAATTGGATTCGGATAAAAATCCGCTCCATTTACAACCCTATTATAATAAATGCAATTCATTTATTATATTATTAATTTTGGTTCAATAAGATCCAGCTTATATAAATGTGCCCGTTTGTATGGTTTTTTTTTTTTTTTTTTTTTGAGTAAAACACCCTTTTTTTTCTGAAGTTGCATTTTGGTGAAAGGAAGTAGCTAGTGTCTTGTTCGACTTTTTTGAACAGTCCAAGTCAAAAAAAAAAAAAAGGCTTTTTCTAAAATCTATGCAAATTAAAGTAACCTTTTTTTAAAACAAAAAACACTTAAAACTCTTAAATTGTTGTAGTCAAACATAAAATTATTTAGCTTCAAACTCTGCAAGAATAAAATTTTAAAAAAAAAAATTACATGTGTGTACTAGAAAAATGATGCACGATTATGTTGTAGAAGATTCAGATAGTATGTTACACAATAATTTCATATCTTTTCTTATATTCTTAACACAAAATATGTGTACTGATTGACAATTGAGATACTAAATTCCTTGATTTAGCAAGCCTCATATTTAAAATATTTGATAAATATATTTGTTTCAGAATAAAAATTCTTTTAATTAAAATTCATAAAATTCACCTCATGTGTGATATTGTTATGAATTATATTATAATATTTAAAATTTAAATCGAATTTCAATCCATAATACAAAATCCACCACAATATCAAAATGCTTATAAAATAGTTTCAAAAATTATAAATGTCATATAAGACTGAGAGACATGTCCTATATCTTTTGTGAGACTCGTAACATAAGAAACGTCTACTGATTGACAATTGAGACGTTTATATATATATATATATATATATATATATATATATATATATATATACATGTGTGTGTGTGTGTGTGGTCGTTGTGGGGGTGGTTTTTTTATAATTGTGTGTCAGAGTGTGTAGTGATTGACAATTGACATGGATAAAGTGGATGTTAGAAATACACGCAACAGGTGTGCATTTCAAATTGGTAATTCTCAATTAGTTCCGCAGAGTAGTTTCCTAAACCATTAATTCACACGAACAAAACACCCAAAGCAGGTACCAAGAACGCACCTGCAACACCAAAAGCGGGTACGTCGAAATTCCCCCGCCATAATCCACCGCCGGGATGAATCGCCGGAGCTCCAACGTCGGCGCAAAATCTCCGAAATCATCCACCACGCCGTCGCTCTCCGCCTCCACGAACAGCACTCCCTCGGCGTTGCAGTCGATCTCGATGCGGCCGTCCTCGTCCCTCCTCAGCCTCCCCGCCATCGGGTAGAACGGCACCAGCGCGCGGCCGAGCGCCGCCTTCAGTACCGCCGGATCGAAGAAGTTGTCGGCGGCCATCGGGCGGTAGAAGTACACGCTCGGAGTGTGGAAGTTGGGGACCACCAGGTCGACGTTCGAGTTCCACAGGCTGACGCACGGCGTCGCCGCCGCCGGCAGCACCAGCGTCGACTCCTTCACGTCGATTTTCATTGGAATCGATGAAATTTGGTGGTGGCGGTGGTGGTGGTTGAGGGGAATTATTTATGTATGTAGGGAGTATTGTATAAACTTGAAGTCAATAAAGAATAATCACTTCTATGTACCCGGCCATTTGGAAAATTCTTGCCCAGACCCGGCTTGATCGCACCCAACTAATCATATAACAAGTGTTAATATACTTGTCTTATGATTGGTCACTCTCCCTAAACTGTACACCAATCACACGGCAAGTGTAAAACACTCATCACCTGATTAGTCAGGGTGTGGTCGAACCCGGTGCGGGTAAGAATTTCCCCGACCATTTGGCATTAGGGGTATATAAAGCGAGTTTCAAACCGTATTTTATTTTATATTTTAATTTATTGATATATACAAGTGTAAAGATTTTAGACTAAATATATGATATTTTTTATTATAGTCATTGATACACTTTATATGTATTGATAAAGGGTTAAAACTTAAAAATGAATCTTCATGTCTATGTTCATATTATAATTTTTTTTCTCTATCAAAAGGAATCTGTATTTTTTTTATTATAATCATTATTTAACACGCATAGTATGTATTAGTGAGTAAAATAAAATATATTATAAAAAAAATAGCAAAAGATTCTATATATAAGCACCGTCTTCTCCATTAATTCATTCAAACCACATCAACTTGCTCAAAACGAGTAGGTTTCAAAATTTAAATAAATGATGATGATTTTAGTCTTTAGATATTAAAAATTTTCATCTTAAAATCTAATAATTAATTACGATACGCTAGCTTCATGGCCACACATTTGCTTACACTCATATACAGAGGTGTATATATATAATGTGTGTGTGAATGTATAGATTATAATGCTTTAATATAATGGTGTTCATGTATTTTTTTTCGTAACCATTAAAAAAAATGAATTAAATTTTCACAAATTTTCTCACTTTTCTATGACCATTATAGTTTCAGCTAGGAAAAGTATAGTAATCGGTACATATTACTCTCTCCATTCTCTCATAATTGTCGTTTTAGCAAAAAGAAAAATAAAAGCTTCAAAATATTTGTTTTTTTTTATTTTTTAAGATGCATTTATCAATTTTATCCTAATGTGCCTTTTAAATAACGAGAGAGAATTAGCGGTGAGTAAATAAGATTCTATTTTAATTTGTTAACTAAAATGATATATTAGCCATATTAATTCAAAATATTAATTATTAATTGTCTTCCTTAATTCTTGTATAAAAATCATAAACGACAATTAAAAGGGAACAAATAAAAAATCTTAGCTACTTCTGGTACATAAAAGACTACTTTTTTCCGTTGTCCAACTCTAACCCTCTGTTTGGTTCTAGAATTTTGGTAAAAAAAAAATAGGATGAAATTTTTTTTTTTTTTTGCTTCAAATAACAGTACTCTATGCTTCATTTTTTATTTTTTTATTTTTCTCTCACTTTTTCTCACCAAAATCCTTATTCCAAACGTAACATAAATATGTACTCTCAAGAAGAATTCTAAATATCACATTCAATGCAGTCAATTAGGTCTAGTTTAATTATAAAAAATTAGGTCTAGTTTTACTTAATGGTGATATTTAGATAGAAGTTTCATTTATTGCGATGTTGTTATCTTTATATTCTTTCTTTCTTTTTTTTTTTGGATCTGCAACACCTCAAGAGCATGGCCCTTGGCACTATTATTTCATACTGAATAATCCTTTGACAGAGAATCAACTAAGCAAGCAGGGGCCTTATGGCCCCAATACTCAATGGAAGCCAAATTATTTGCGGCTAAAGCAGCCCTATCGTGCGCAACCCGATTTGCTGGCCTTCTCACATATGCAAACTCAACAGCAGCAAGGCGACTAGCCACTGTTCGCCCTTCTTCGATCACATCACGCACTGGTGCGAGACACATGTCCGGGCTGTGTGTAAAGTCCACCAATAGCAAGCAATCCCCCTCGAACACAAACACGTTCCAGCCCGAGTTTTCCCGCCCAGTGGACCGCCACAAGCATAGCTGCACCTTCCATGTCCAGTACCGAGCCCGTGATTCTGCGTGCCTCCGCCTTGGTCCAGATTTTGTATGTTTTGAGTTTTTTTCTAACTTTTATTTTTTAAAAAAAGTCTAATCAAATACAATTTTATTTCAGTGAATCGGTTTTTTTTTAAGTGTTTTTCTTTTTTGAAAGAAAAAAAAAAGATATCCAAATGAATTCTAAAAGTTAATATAGATAAATGGGAAAAAGTGTGCAAAAGAAATTGAAAATGAAAAGATAATAGCATAGAGAAACGATTGATGAGTCAGTTGAGGAAGTTGTTGAGCGGATACTTTAAGGAGTTCTAACTCCTTGGAAACTCAAAATGCACTAAATGGGAGTGGTTAAGTCGGTGGGCGATGGCATCGCGAAACTAATGATATGATGTGAATTTTTTTGTCGAGAGTAAGTTGGGCATAGTTCTAACGAAATTTGTCGAAATAAGTATTTTGCAATTATTAAATTCTTCTAATTGAGAAAGTCGTGTCAACGCTTTTATTTTGATCTTTTACTTTATATAAAAAGAAACATATCTCTTGCCATATGATATTCACAATCATAATATATACTATTCGTGTTGCATATGCGATTGTATATATAAAAAAAAATACAAAATGAATTACAAACTTAAAATTTGAATGTAATAAATAAATGTTTATTAAATTTTTTGCATGAATATATATATATATATTAATTATTTGTAATGCATTTCTTAAAATTTATTGTAGAAAAAAAATATCAAATAAAAAAATATGTGATAAAAATAAATAAGAAAGTGAAAGTTAGAAAAAAATAGTTTTATAAACCATAAATGGAAGAAATTGAAAAAATATGTATTTATTGACAAGAGAGAAGGATATAGGAGAGAATCTACAAAGAGTTTAAAAAAAAACCTTAATTGGTGAGGAGATAGACAGAAGGAAAATGAGAGAGGAGATATCAAAGATACTAAAATGGTTATTAGACCACTTCAATGTTTTACACAAGAAAGATTGAGATATCAAAGATGCCAAACTAGTGATTGGATCACCTTGATGCTTTATTTATTTATTTATTTTTATAGAAAACAATTTATTGGAATTAGTCAATTACACATATATTATCAAATGAAGGACAAACTATTATAATCTATAATTATGAAGTATCAAAGACATAAAAAAAAATACAAAAGAGTTACTATACAGTAGAAAAAAAATTAAAATACAATTAGAACAATACCCGCATTTATATGGAATAGGACCTACTAAGTAAAGGTTATGAAGCATCTATCTTAAGTAAATGCTTTATTAATAGCTCACCCAAATGTTTTATTAATAGTATACTAATAGTCGGGCAAGCTCAATACGTGTACAAAAAAAAATGAGATGTATTCTAATTACATGTTAGAATTTATAATATTAAATATTTATTAATTTTTATAATTGAATATATATATATATATATTAATTAATTAATTAATGTGTTTTATTAAATTTATTATAGAAAAATAGTTCAAAACAAAATAAAATTATACCATTAAATCAAAGAGATAGAGAAATCAGAAAAGAAAAGGTTGAAAGAGGAGAGCGAAAAAAAAAAATAAAGAGAAAATAAGAAAGCGTGAATTAGTGGGTAGGAGACTAAAGAGATGAGAGAGATACTAAAGACATAAAAACACTAAAATAATCACTAGACTCTCTAGGTACTTTATTATTATTATTTTTGGTCATGTCTAGGTACTTTATTGTTAATAGTATAAATATACATACAAATATATATCCGCAACAACAAAATTAAGATTAGGTATAATTATGTTTAAGTACCATGAGGTTTGATGAAATTACATAAACCACCTATACAAAATAAAAAACGAGACTAACCACCCCTGCTGTCGAAATTTGTTAGGATTTTATTGATGAAAATTAATTGAAATGGTGCAAGTACTTTTCCCTCAATTAAGAAACAAAACAAAAATTGCGAAGAACTAGTAAAAACTGACAATATTGCCCATATCTTTATCTAAATAAAGAGAATTGTAATTGGTGCAGATACAGCCGAGACTCTTAACTTTCTTACAACCCATACCCTTCATTCTCATCTATGTGCATGCTACTATTTTTGTATTACCAAAGTATTACATAAAACCCATTTAAGTTTAATTGTATTACAACAAACCTTTGAAATACATAACATGTGTTAAGAGGGTATTTTATTTATGTAAAATTTGTCAAGATATTGACTTCAAATTTTAGGGTAAATCATTTTTCTTGATGATGTCAGCAAAGATAATCAATTAAGTTAAGTGTAAGATTACATAATTTGTGCAAGTGCAATTTTCGATTTTACAAAGGTAATTTGTGTAATTACGTAAACTTTAGGGGTATTATCACTACAAGGAAAAAAGGGTAATTTATACTGATTTTTCGACGGAATTCCACCAAAAATAAGTAATTTCTTCAAAATGAATCTGCCCAAGAATCTTTGTCACTTTTCAATTTTGGCGGATTTTTTTAAATTAAATCAAATTTCGGTGAAATTATCTGTCGAAATTTAATTATTTTTCAGCCAAATTTTTCCCTTGATTTTTTTAAAAAAAATTAAATCAGTTACCTCCACCGCTCCCTCTCACGCGCAAACCCAAATTTAATCCATATTTTGCAATAGCTAGAAGTCAAACCTTCACTTCTTGGTGGCAAATAAGTCTTTTGCCGTCGACTATCATCACTTTGTTATCATGTTTTTTCCTTTTCTATACTTAACATATATGTTTGAAATTATCACTTTAATAATTTTTGAAATATCATTACATTATTATTTACTATTAGTTGTATTAAATTTAAGGTTAAATTATCAAATCATTTATTTTAATTTAGTATAATTTATAACGTATCGTTGCATTCTTTTCTGATCAGAAGTAGTAATAATAACAACAACAACAACAACAACAATAATAATAATAATAATCAGATTTATATAAATGTTTTGCCAATTGTATATAAATATATGTAGGTATATACACAAATTTGTCATATGTAGCATATAATAATTAAAAATAATAATAAAAGTTCTAATGGAAAGTTCTGTCAAAAAATTAAAAAATATATATATTTTTATTTTTTTTTTTAAATTCCGCCGAAATTTTCATTTTTTCTTGTAGTGTATGTGTCATTATCCCTTATGAATATTTTTTTTAAAAATCTAAAATATTGGTATAAAAAATTGAAGTTAATTTAGCATACATAAATAGACTAATTGATCCGGTTTTCCATCTACGAAACAAAGATATTCATTCTTTTTATATTTTAATAAATATACTTATTCATTACCTTGTCCAAAAGAGTGATTATTAGATATAAGGAAGCTGAGGTCAAAATCATTTTCGTAAATTAGATAAACTTTTATCACTATATAGTTGGTATATATATTCAATTATCTAAATAGTAATTTTAGTATTTCCAATTATGCTTTTTGAAATATATTTTTTGAGTTCAACTCGCTGAGAACTATAATTACCGTATAACTAATTATAAGTAAGTAAATTTGTAATTAGTTACCAAATCAAACTGAGAAATTCGAGAGTAATCCTCGTATATATAGAATTTCAAAATGGCGATCACCAAGATTTCGAGCAGAATGAATCGACCTGAGCGAAGTCCTATATAAGGAGGCTCCTGTTTCAATGAGATAGTCCTATCGATGAAGGACAACACATATGCATATTATGAGGCGACATTTGAATAAGAACATAGCCTCAAGGAGGCCATTAAACCCATTATGAGATGAAGACAGTTGAAGAAAGACATGGTCTCACGAAGGCCATTAAGCCTAAAGTTAGTTGAAACTTCTAGACATGCATTATCTTAGGAGAGGTACGTACTCCATATAAGTTAACCAAAGGCACCCATATCATTAGTCCCTCCATTTCCCGGTTTGCTAGATTGAGCAACCCAAAAAGTAGTTGAGGAGAATTTGATGCTTTGAGCGCTTGTAGTTGAGGAGTGGAAAAATCAATCTGGATGGCAAAGAAAATAGAAACATTATTTTAAGAAATATAGAGAAATCGCAGTATTTTTTTTTTCTACTTTTGAAACACTCTAATTTCCCCATTTTCTTCTTGAAAACTTTAGCTCTCGTACTATTTTTCTTGTAATTATCTTGCTCTTACACTTTGCACTTTTCTTCTCTGTCAAATGAGGGAATTTATAGATGTAACTCACTACAAGAAAAAACGGTATTTTCGGCGGAATTTTCGGCGGATTTTCGACGTAAATAATTAATTTCGGCGGAATTTCGGCGGAACGAATCCCCGGGAAAACCTTGGTCGCTTTTCAATTTTCGACGGAATTTCGGCGGATTTTTTTTTTTTAATTAAATAAAATTTCGGCAGAATTTCGGCGGAAAATTCCGCCGAAATTATTATTTATTTATTTTTTTTAATTAAATATATTTTCGGCAGAATTTCCGGCCGAAATTCCGCTGAAATTATTATTTATTTATTTTTTTAATTAAATATATTTTCGGCGGAATTTATTTTATATTTTTGAAAATAAAATTTCAATCGCCACACCAAGGAGTCGAACCCGGGACCTCACCCCAACTCGCGCGCGCGTGCGTACACGCCCCCGAAATTATCCCAACTTTTGGAGTTGCTGGGCATCGAACCTTCGACCTCTCGGTTGGCAAACAACACTCTTACCGTTGAGCTATGTTTACTTTGTTGACATAATTAATTACATTATATATTTATATCATACAACAATTCAAATAAAAATAATTAAAACTAATTAATAATAATAATAATAATAATAATAATTATTATTATAATAATACGTTTTTTATTGTTTGAAAATTTTAATATTTTTAAATTTTTAAAAAATTTATATATATAATACATAATATTATATACATATATATATATATATAGCATACAAAATTCATTTAATTCTAATTAAAATAATAATAATAATTCAAATAAAAATAAAAATTTTAAATTTTAATATATTTTAAAAATATATAGAAATATTATTATTTTTATCTAAAAAATATTATTTTTTATTATTATTTTTTAAATTCAAAAATATTATTTTTTATTTAAAAAATATTTTTTTTATTTTTTTTTAATTTTTTAAATTTTTCGGCGGGAATTTCCGCCGAAAATCCGCCGAAAAATTTTAAAAAAATTATTTTTTAATTATTTTTTATTTTAAAAATATTATTTTTTATTTATTTTTAATTTTTCAAATTTTTAGGTGGAATTTCCGCCGAAAATCCGCCGAAAAATTTAAAAAAAATTATTTTTTATTTATTTTTATTTAAAAAATATTATTTTTTATTTATTTTTAATTTTTAAATTTTTCGGCGGGAATTTCAGTCGAAAATCCGCTGAAAAATTAAAAAAAATTATTTTTTAATTATTTTTAATTTTTTTAAAATTTTTCGGCTGATTTTCGGCAAAAAAATCCGCCGAAAAATTTAAAAAATTATTTTTTAATTATTTGTATTTAAAAAATATTATGTTTTATTTATTTTTTAAATTTTTTGGTGGAATTTTTCCGCCGAAAATCCGCCGAAAAATTTAAAAAAATTATTTTTTATTTATTTTTAATTTTTTAAACTTTTCGGCGGAATGTTCCGCCGAAAATCCGCCGAAAAATTTAAAAAAATTTATTTTTTATTTATTTTTAATTTCAAAATTATTATTTTTTATTTATTTTTAATTTTTTAAATTTTTCGGCGGGAATTTCCGCCGAAAATCCGCCGAAAATTTTTAAATTTTTTATTTATTTATTTTTTTATTTTCCGCGGAAATTTCGCCGAAAATTGAGCATTTTCTTGTAGTGACTCAAGCCATCATCCAAAAAAATTTTCACTACTTGCAGCCAAAAATTAATTTTGGCTGTTGTATATTGCTACTTTCAATTTGTTGTTGGAATTGCTTGTCCAAGTTTGCTGCTGCAAAAGATACGCTCAACATCAATTTATTTTGTGCTATTGAAAGAAAGTTATTAACTATTCTATGTCGATTAAACA
>CM047871.1:5102233-5193184 GCA_026212405.1 Petrea volubilis | reverse complement strand
ATCATAACATCGATATCCTTTTTGCGTATGAGAATATCCAACAAAAATGCATTTAATAGATCGGGGGGATAATTTATCATGATTTGGTGAGTGAATGTGAACAAAGCACACACACCCAAAGACCCGAGGAGTCACATGAAATAAAGGTTGATCAGGATACAGACTCGTATATGGGGTAGCCCCATGCAAGACGCTAGAGCGTAAGCGATTGATAAGATAGCAAGTAGTAAGAATGGCATCCCCCCAGAAGGTTTTTGGAACATTCATTTGAGTTAAAATGGTGCACGCAACATCTAAGAGATGTCGATGTTTGCGTTCAGCCACACCATTTTGCTGAAGTGTATGGGGACAAGAAGTCTGGTGGATAATCCCATTTTGTGTGCAAAACAAAGATAGTTGCTTTTGAACAAACTCCAAGGTATTATCAGTAGGAAGAAGACGAATATTGAGAGAAAATTGAGTTTTTATTTCATGATAAAAGTACTTGATTACAATAGGGACTTTAGACCTATCTTTTAACAAGTAGAAACATGTCATTCTAGAGTAGTCATCGACAAAACAATTGAAGTACCGAAACCCACCAACAAACTTGACTCGACAAGGACCCCAAACATTAGAATGAACTAATTCAAAAGGAGAGGAATGACGCTTTTCAACACAAGGAGGAAAGGAAGAACGTTGATGCTTTCCTAACTCGTAGGACTCACAATTAAAAACAGTAGACTCAAGATGTAACAAACGTTTTAATGTGGATAAGGACGGATGACCTAACCGATAGTGCCACTGGAAAGGTGTAACGGAAGCAAAGAGGGCGCGATCATCCACAGGTGCAGTGTCCTAATAATAAAGGCCACTGCGCTCATGATTGCCACCAATCGTCTTTCCCTTGTGTAGATCTTGAAAAACATAATAGGATGGGAAAAAGGTTATGGAGCAATTTTGGGTTTTAGTGAGTTGACTAATACATAACAAATTGATAGGAAAACGAGGAGCAAAGAGAACATTAGTGAGAATTCATAGTTTTCTTGGGTGTAACAACACCCGAACCTGAGATCGGAGAGAACGAGCCATCTGCTAAACGAACAGGATTCAAGGATGGTGACAAAGATAATGAGGAAAAATGAGACTTATTACCAGTAATGTGGGTAGAGGCACCGGAATCCAATAACTAAGACTCGCCTTGAGACGCTGCAAACGCACCGGGGGTTTGGGAGATGAGAGAGGTAGTGGATTGAGCCGAGAGAGTCTGTAAGAGTTTTTCATATTCTTCATGGCTTAAAATAACCTGAACAGGAGGGTCACAAGGAACAACATTAGCCCACTCAGGCTTACTAAACTTCTACCAACAGTGGTCAGAAACATGATTGGTGCAACCACAATCCTTGCAGGGAGGAAATTTTCCCCTTCCACCACGATTGCGGCCTCCAGTAGACGGGGAACCCCTAGACCCACTACAACTACAACCATGAACGGCCAAGGCTGAAGCTTCAACTAGAGGGTTATGTGAGTTCGGGGCACCTATGGAGACACGAAAGACCCAAGAGAAAGCATTGGGCAACGTGGGAACCGTGTCACTGGCCAAAATTTGATCACGAGCCGTCTGAAGAATACTGTCTAATCCTAACAAAAATTTTGCCACCCAAAATTCTTCCCACCAAGACTTATGGGTATCCAGGTCACACTTTTAAGGGATGATATAGGAAAATTTCAGTATACTCATTTTTTGTTTCCAAGTTTTGAACTCCACTCTTCGAATCTAGAGGGTCTGATAAATATGGTCCGATTTTTCATTAGAACCAAGGAATAATTTAAAAGACTGGGCCCATAGGAGATAATTCGAGCCGTTCAATTTAATGGTAGTACCCGGGGTAATTTTAGACTCGGTAGAAGAAGCCGCCAGGCATAACAAACAAAATCAGCCAAAAACTTTTTCTTTTCTTTTCTTTTCTTTTCTTTTTTCCTTTCTGTTTTTCTTCTCTTTGTTGTTTTTTTTTTGTTTTATTTGTTTTTCTTTTCTTTTTTTTTTCTCCTTTGTTTCTTTTTTCCTCATTTTATTTCTGTCTGCCTTTTTGTTTGTTTTCTTGTGGTTTATAAGGGATTAAAACCAACAATACACAAGTAATAGAAATAAGGAATTGACGAGGGAAAAGAGACCTGAGAAATCCATAGAACCCACGTCTGGGAAGAGAGAAGACCAACGTGGCTAGGCGAGCAGAGAAAGAGAACGCGGCTAGTGCAGAGCACGAAGGAGACGAGGCGTGCGAAGAAAGAGAGAGCGAGCGGTAGTGCGAACACGAGAGGCAGCGCAGCGGGGCGCGCTAGGAGAGAGAATGCGAATGGTAGCGCAAACAAAGATGGAGAACAAGAGCAAGACGGCCGGTCCGATGGATTCTGGCGATGTGCGCGGTGGCGGCTTGGAGGGAGAGAGGCACGGCCGGCTAGAGAGAGGAGACGTTGGATACCGGACCCGATCTAGGGTTTCCAACAAGAGGCGTGGCGGTGGCGAACCTAGGGTTTGGGAGGGTGGGTGCTGATAGTTCTTCTTTTTCTCATTTTTTTCCTCCCCCTCTCAATCGCTCTGATACCATGTTAGAAGATAGAATTGAGGGAAGGAAAAAGTTCTGTGTATATGCACAATAGAGCTAATCACAATATATAACGATTAAACTATACAAGGAAACATAATAACCACATTCCTAAAATACATGGCTAATCCTAGGAGCTAATTACGTTCAATAATTCTAACCTTCTCCTTAGCTATCAATCAACATTGGCCTATGTTTCAAATAGATGTCAAAAATGCCTTCCTCTATGGCAACCTACATGAGACAGTATTCATGGAGCAACCTCCAGGGTATGTTGCTCAGGGGGAAAAGAAAGATATGGCGTGTAGGTTGAAAAAGGCAATTTATAGGTTGAAACAAAGTCGTCGGGCATGGTATGACAAATTTAGTCGTGTCATAAGTGATTTTGGTTTTCGCAGATGTCAGGTTGATCATTCTGTTTTTGTGAAACACAAACAATCAAACATTGTTATCCTGATTGTGTATGTTGATGATATCCTAATCTCTGGCAGCGATGTTGAAAGTACCGAACCTACTAAAGGGTATTTGAAGGAACAATTTGTTACTAAAGACATGGGTCCCCCTTGATATTTTCTAGGGATTGAGATTACTTGTAGCAAACATGGCGTATCGTTTTCTCAAAGGAAATATGCTATCGATTTACTACAGGAAACTGGTTTACTGGGGACCAAGCCAGTTGATACTCATATCGACCTGAATCCTGATTTCTGGAATGATGATGGTACATATTTCGAGGACAAAGCAAAGTACAGGCAACTAATAGGCAAATGACTTACCTTACGGTGACTAGACCAGGCATATCTTTCGCAGTTGGTGTAGTTACGGACAAACCACAGCCTATTCATTTTGAAGCAGCTATGAGGATTCTGAAATATATAAAAGGGTCTCGTGGCGAAGGTCTACTTTTTAGGAAGCATAGGCATCTAATGGTTGAAGCTTATTTTGATGCAGATTATGCTAGGTCTAAGGGAGATAGGAGGTCCACTTCTGGCTATTGCACGTGTGTTGGGGGAAATCTAGTGACGTGGCGTAGTAAGAAGCAAACAACAGTGGCTAGGCCTAGCGCAAAAGCCGAGTATCTAGCTATGGCATACACTGCTAGCGAAATATTGTGGCTGAAGAACTTGTTAGGAGAATTGGGGATTCCTTGTGACGATCCTTTACCTATGCATTGCGACAACCAGGCTGCCATTCACATTGCAAGCAACCCAGTTTTTCATGAGAGAACAAAACACATCAAGGTTGATTGTCATTTCATTCGCGATGCAGTGATGAGGCACATAGTCAGTACTCCATTCACTCCGTCTTCAGAACAAATTGTTGATATATTTACTAAAGCTTTAGGGGGGATAGATTTAGGGCTTTATGTAACAAGTTAGGTATGATCGATATATATACTCCAGCTTGAGGGGGAATGTTGAAATATTCTAGCATTTATTAACCCTAATTCTATCTTTGTATGTCAAGAAAGAAATTATTTAATTTCCTTTATGTCTTATCTAATCTCTATATAATGAGATTAGTTCATTGTAAATAAACACAAAGAACAATTTTCTCTCATTTACTTGAAAATGAGACTAATCCGAGATAATCTTTTCGAGCATATACCTGTCAAAGCAGTCAAGAATGAAAATAGTTATTTTGTAATAGTGCTTCATGTTATTTGGGATCCCCTTTACTCCGTGCTTAATTGTTTTCTATATAGTTACTATTCTAACGATTCACTCCTTTTTAGGGAAGTCAATTAACTATTGTTGTATGCAGGACTTTTTCTTATTCAGATTCATGCAGCATGTGCAAATGTATCAACGGACTTCTTACACAGAAGTCACTGCAAGTTCATGGCTCTCCCTTCGCCTTCAGGTATGCCTCCTGATATTTACTTGTTCTAAGTACTTGCATTTGAACATTTCTCTTACAAGTGTTAACTGGAAAACTTGATGTTTAGCTATTGGCAGCATTTATTGTGTCATTTGTTGCCGTGATGGCTATTGTGGGAACACAAGGACATCTCCCTCTCAATTTGGGCACACCTGGGCTGGTAAGTATTATGCTTGTGAAATCACAACATTGACACAAAAACGAATTTTGAAATATAAATTATTGAACACACACACACACACACACACATAGATAGTTACTAATTTTAAGATGATCTTTCCGTAGGTTGGGCTGGCTCTTTCTTATGCTTCCCCCATTGTATCATTGTTGGGAAGCTTCTTGACAAGCTTTACTGAAACAGAGAAGGAGATGGTTTCAGTCGAGAGGGTTCTTCAGGTGAGTTGGATGAAATATGAATATCAATATTACATTTGTTTTTCTTCATTTTAATGAAAAGCTAACCCTTTTTTCTCAATCAAGTACATGGACATCCCTCAAGAAAATCTGACTGGACAAAATCCACCGGATCCAAATTGGCCAACTAAAGGAGATATCCAGTTCCAAAATGTGACCCTCCGATACATGCCATGTTTGCCCCCAGCATTGTCTGATGTTTCTTTTTATATCCCCGGAGGAACCCGGGTTAGTCAGTTTTGACATACTCTCTTGTTCTTTATTTTGTCTGGAAAATTGCAGTTTTTAGGAAGAAATTTGACTTAGAATAAAAGGCATCATATAGAATCTCTTCTGATAGTGGATTCAAAATCTCCCGTAAACATTTCTATCAAGAATTCACTTTTGACTCTGAGTTTGGAAAAATTGTCATTGCATTAAATCAGGTTGGAATTGTTGGAAGAACAGGAGCTGGAAAATCAAGTATCTTGAATGTTTTATTCTGTCTCAACTCGGTTTCTGGTGGATGTGTTTTAGTGGATGGTATAAATATTGCTGGAGTTACTGTGAGGGATCTTCGGTCGAAAATTGCTATTGTTCCTCAGAGCCCCTTCTTGTTTGAAGGATCTTTAAGGTAATCTGAACATCGTTAGAAGTTAATATACTATCCTCTTTATCACTACGTTGTCCAGTTAAGAAAATAAATGATAAAAGTTTTCACAGTTGTCCAGTTTCCACACGAATTCTCAGGGCCAATTTAGATCCATTCCAGATGAATAATGATGAAAATATTTGGAACACACTAGAAAAATGCTGCCTGAAGGAGGAAATAGAAGCGGCATGGAGGACTAGACATCCATGTAAAAGAGTCTGGAACAACATTTTCATTTGGTCAACGACAACTCCTCTGCCTTGCACGAGCCCTCCTCAAGTCTTCTAAGGTATCAGATACGAAACCAAACGAGTTCAAATCTCATTTTCACTCATCTATGAAGAGAGAGAGAGGGAGGGAGGGAGAGAGGGTGTTATGTGTTCGGCTTAACAAAAAGAACTTGCATGTGAGAGGGCATGTTAGAGATGATTCGTATTTAATCTCTCTCCAAGAACAGTTCAAGCTACTAAACAAGAGGTCTGTTTCAAATCTCACAATCACTCATCTATAATGGAAAATAGAAAATTAGCTTAATAAAAAGAATACCACCTGCATATGAGGGTACGTGATAGAAACATTGCATATTCAACATCTACTCTCTCTAACAACCCTAAGTTTTACATGGGACGATCATTTGATAATTGTGATGAAGATAGTCCTGACAGAATATACAACTATGCACATATAGGTACTCTGCTTGGATGAGTGCACTGCAAATGTGGATACTCAAACAGCTTCTAAGCTGCAGAAAGCAATTTCAAGTGACTGGCATAGCAGAACGATTATCACAATCGCTCATCGCATTTCAACTGTTCTCACCATGGACAATATCTTAATTTTGGACCAAGGGTTACTGGTATTTTTCTACTGTCACATACCTGATATGCTCATCACTTTTGACTATTTAAATGCATGTGTGAATGACATGAAATGGTTTTAGGTTCTCCAATGCAAAAATATCATCTGGTGGGTGGGTGTGTGTGTGGTGGGGGGGTGGGGGGGTGGGGGGGGATGTGAAGAAGAAGAAGAAGAAAATACAATAACATCGCCTAGGTTGTCCACATCCTAGTAGAAAAACTCTGCTAATTACACGATAGCTTTCATTACATATGCAAACAGTTAGTGAGGGAAGTAGGAGTTCGATTATAGGGGCGATGAAAGATGTCAGATGAAAGAATTGGGAGTATCATATGTATGTTATTCGCAATTGCCTTATATAGAGATTAGCCGAGCATATACAAGGAAACAAGATATATATTTTCCTAATATATAAAGCTAAATGCTGTGAGCTAACTACGATAAGATATTCTAACACTCTCCCTAAAGTTGGAGCATATTTATCAATCATGCCCAACTTGTTATTTAAAGTTTTAAATCTATTTCCTCCCAAAGCCTTAGCAAATACATCAATGATTTCTTCTAAAGATGGAGTGAATAGTGTACTGATAATGTGACGCATCAAGGCATCAAAAATGAAGTGTCAGTCAACCTCAATATGCTTTGTCCTCTCATGAAAAACTGTGTTACTAACAATGTGAATAGCCGCTTGGTTGTCACAGTGCATAGGTGAAGGCTCATTGTAAGTGAACCTTAATCCACCTAGCAAGCTCTTAAGCTTAATTCCAATATATAGAGATTAGTCAAACACATGCAATAGGATATATACTTTCCTAATACACAAAGCCAAATGCTAGGAGCTGATTACGTTACGATATTCTAACAAAAGATAATTTTTCAATGTAACAAAGTTCAAAATAAATTTAAAATTTTACTCAGGGTTCATCGCTATTTTGTCACAGGTTGAACAAGGAAATCCACAGGTACTAGCGCATGATGACTCGTCCAGATTCTCAAGTTTTGTGCGAGCATCGATAATGTGACTTCCTGGAGAGTATACGCCGTGATTGGTTGGTATTCATTCCAACAATGTAAGTATGTAACAACTTTTTATTTCCCTTGTAGGCAGCGGAGTATGAATCATCAAAATATTTAAATAGAGATTTCATTTGATCGTCATCGACATTTAAATACTCACAGTTTGCATTCATCTCATTATCATCCACAGAGACATTGATTGTGTTATAAGAATTTTAGCTTTAATAATTCTAATGTGAGGGCACTATTCTTTGACAATCAAAATGCATAACAGATTGGTATCATTATATTGCAGAGTAGCTAAAGCAAAATGAATTAAGTATCGATATCCCACAGATGGAATATAATTGATTCGTGATGCGAAACTTGGGCTGCCGAAAATGCGCCTGAATCTGTACAATGGCCATTATAGGTGTTGATGCTCAAAGCTGTTACTTTGATAGATAAGATTCTTGTTAATCATTTATTTATGAGGATTTAATAATAGAACATATCCGAGGTGTATTTGAATTATTAGTTCCCCAGCCAAAAGGATGAGGGATTTTTTACTTTGGAAGAGCATAGTTCTTTGTGGAGAGTAGGGGACCAGAAACAGGTTGATTTGCGTTTCACACGTTAATCATTCTTGTCCCTGTGTGTGTGTGTGTGTGTGTGTGAGTGAGTGAGTGAGTGAGTGAGAGAGAGAGAGGGGTATATCTGCGCCTCTTAAGTGAGCTAGGAAGTAAGATCATATATTTGCCTGTAGCGACTTTTCATGTTTTCTCAATCTCTTTATACATACTGTCATATTGCCTTCCAGTTGCAAATTTCATGTTTTTCAACTGATATTTTTACAATTTTCTCATTTTTCAACTGATATTTTCTTCTTGGTCCCAAATTTATATTATTAGTTGCAGTTGTATCCAAATTTTGATTGGCGTGCGCATTCTTCGTTCTTGTGTGTTCGGAGAGCGTGTTATGAAATTTCTAAGGTTGCATTTGATAGTCATATAGGATTAAATGTGATATGAAAATTATAGGACATAATGGTCAAAAATATGTTATCAATCAACGGATATGTCAAAAAGGGTGTTTGGTTGCATTATATTTTATGGATGGATTAGATTTAAATTACATAAAATCTTTTTTTTTTCAATAAACACCAAAACGACGTCTATAAGCTTCTAATTTATTTAATCATTCTTTGAATATATTTAAGACATAATCATCGAACACCTACAATTATTCTTCCAATTTTTTGAAAAATTAAGATGCCCCGTCTCTTTTATTTATTTATTTCTCCATTTTATACTTCACGTAATATATTGATGCTATGATTCACCGTAAACTAATAAAATTTGATTGAACATAGCTTAGAAAATAAAATATACACATGATATAAAAAAAATTATATAAAGATTCAGTAAGTATATTACAATATATTTTCTTAATAAATCATCATTCTCGCTTATAAAAGCATGTCTCAAGTTAATGTTGAATAATTGCATAATTTTAGCGACTAATTTTTTTTTGCTTAGCGACATTAAAAGGATTTGGAGTTAATGGGTAATTTTGAAGTTATATCAACCAAGTCCAAAATCAATGGATTGCATATTCCATCCCCTTCTAGGATCGGTTATTCCAAAAAGTATAGGATAAGAAATCTGGCTTAGGTTATATCAATGGCCAAAAAAATTGCCGCCAAACATAATTATGGGTAGGACACCAATACAATTTCACCCATAAAATACTACCAAATGCAACCTAAACATACATGTACCTATATTCCAACAAGTACTATAAGGTAATTTTGTAATTTATGGCTAATTATGTAATGACCCCGAATAGTTCACAAAACTATTTTATTAAAACTTACAAGTAACAAGTCTAATACATATTACAAATATTTTTACTAGCAAAATACAATACATCATTACAACGGTTTCTAAGCAAAAGCTTCAAAGTTTTCTTTTGTAGCGTTCTGATCTAAATTATACATGTAAAGAATAATCAACATGTTAATATATATATATATATATATATATATACACATTTAATACGCTTAATGCTTATATATATATGAGATATACAAATACGTGTATTATATAAAATGATATTTTATTATATTATTCATATTTTATGGATATTTAGACCCCCACATATATACATAAAATGTGGGTTTGTATGTAAATTATACATTTTTATTGAATTAATCAAAATCTTGTATACATATATATAATTTTTGACAATTATCAATACTAAATACATAAATTTGAAATTTCATTACTAAAGAAATGATCATTCTATCATGAGGCATGCATAATATTGCACATTAATCCTAAATTTATGCATGAAATCACGTATTTGAAATAAATCTCACAACACTTATTACGCAATTAATATTAGTTTCACATTATATATAATAATAACATAATAAGGTTTACCGGATCGTCACAAATTAAGTACTAAAATTTAACCTTCTACTCTTGTCCAAATCAAATTAAAATAGATGGTACTCAAATAAGCGAATATAAAAATAAAATCAAAGCAATAATCAAATGCCATTTGATAAACCAATTAAATAAAGGCTGGAATCATAACGTCCCCCGAACAAAGTTCTAATTAATTTCATTATAATTCCTACAAATATGCGCCCGATTTTCATAAATTGTAGAATTAAAATATTTTTTATCAAAATTTCAACAAACCTGCGCCTGATTCTGATAACCTATGGAATTAATTTATTTGGAGGTGTATGTCAAAATTTCTCTAAGTTTGTTAATAATAATGAATATCCTATACATCCATGGCTATTAATGCATTAGAATCACTCGTTGGGTTATACATGACCTAAAGGGATATGTCTATTCTACAGATTAATTGATTTGTGTTTAACACAAAATTGAGCCTACATCATTCATTTTATTTACCGAATCCTAGATTTCCTTCGTCAAGGTATAAATAGAGTTCCTAATATACAATTGGTGATCAATCGATTGCAAACAATAATACCAAATTGAATAACCTGTATCAATTATTCAAGTTTATAAAAACTTGAAAAATATTATTGAATGACGTAAAGGGTTATTTCATATTCCTAGAACAAGGTGTTTAACTGAACATACTCAAGAGATTGGAAAGCAAATATCAAGTATCCATAAATACAATCAAGAATGAAAATATTAATGAGAGAGGAGAGAGGAAGAGAGAAAGAGAGCGGAATTTTGTGTTGTCCGAGGGAATTTTGAGATAAAGAACTAAATCTAGGCTACTAGTGGCATAACCAGAAATTTCTTTCACCGGGGTCAATCTAAGGCACATAGTATTTAAACAAAAAAGTATATATGTAACATTTTTTTATCCATTATATCTATCATAAATTAATCCAAAAAAAATCAAACCTATTAATTTCATCCAAAAGGTAAGCATACAATTTTTATCAATGTATTTATTTCTTTATCATATGATCCCTTACAATTATAATTTTTAATTTTTTCACTGGGGTCAATAACAAGTTGTATTATTATAAGAAGAAAGACAATTACCATGCTTATACATTATCTAGATCAATATATAAGTGAAGTTGCCAATTCAGTGGGGTCAATTGAACCCCTAGCCACAAGGTGGCTCTGCCAGTGTAGGCTATATTAAACTAGAGAAAAATAAAGTGTACAAATATCGTAACAATATGGATGCTATGTTTTTTTTCAAAACACTAAGAAAGACCTAATTTAACCTAAAATCTTATTTAGAGTAGGATTTTGAAAATTTAGATTCGTGCCCTATGTAGATTTGCAAGTTCTTGTGCAGTATTGCACTCTATCCTTTTTTACTCTATCTTTGCTCTGGTTCTCACACTTTCTGCACAGAAAAAACACACCTTGATGCACTTTCCGCTTCAAACCTTTTGTTTCCTAAATAACACAAAAACCAATTTAGGGGTGTGCATAGTTCAGTAAACCGGCCAAACCGTAACGAAACGGAAACCGAAACCGAAATTTTGGTACGAACAGAATACCGAACCAAAATTTTGGTTCGGTATTCGGTATAATTTTTTTTTAAAATTTCGGTATTAGGTTTGGTTTCGATATTGAGGTTCAGCATACCGTACCGAATCAAATACCAAATTTGTATATATATATATATTAAATTTATTATTTAATATTTTAATATTTTCTTCTATATTGAATTTAAGTAGATTTGATGAACATTTTAATGTTTTCTTTCATGTTAGTCTTTCATTTGTTGGAATTATGTTAATATTGATGGGATTTCAATTTTATGTTAAAGCTTATCATTGTGCACATTTTTTTTTTTTAAAAAATTAGGTATTTCGGTTGGCAATCGAATCATACCGAAAAAAATTTCGGCAAAACCCAAACCTAACTGAAAATTTTGATTCGGTACGCTTTTTTGGCGTACCGAAATTTTGGTTTACTGAATTTTTAGTATGGTACGTACCGTACCAGCCGAATGCACACCCCTAATCTATATCAATATATAAGTGAATTTGCCAATTCAGTGGGGTTAATTGAACCCCTAGCCACAAGGTGGCTCTACCAGCGTAGGCTATATAAAACTAGAGAAAAATAGAGTGTAAAAATATCGCAACAATATGGATGTTGTGTTTTTTTCAAAACACTAAGTAAGACCTAATTTAACCTAAAATCTTATTTAGAGTAGAATTGTGAAAATTTGGATTCGTGCCCTATGTAGATTTGCACGTTCTTGTGCAGCATTGCACGCTATCCATTTTGACTCTATCTTTGCTCTGGTTCTCACACTTTCTGCATAGAAAAAACACACCTTGATGCACTCTCCGCTTCAAACCTTTGTTTCCTAAATAACACGAAAACCAACATCCTCACAAGCGCATTAAAACATAAGATAGGAAATAGAATAACCACATTCAATTAAGTGCATAAACATGAAGAAATTATGGATCTATCAGAGCATTTGCGCATAACAACAAAATTAAGCGGTGACTGGCTTTTTTGTAGGATATTGGAGGCTCTATTTATTCCCTTTGACATGAAAAATATTCAAATTTGACTTAACATAATAAAAGATATGACATGTAGTGAGTAGCTATATATGTCATACCAAATGATTTAATTGCATTACGTAGTATCCATAGAGAATCCCACTTATAGAAATTGGAATTACTCACCACTTCAAAGAAAATTCTTACCCGAACTTAGTTTGGTCGAACCCAACAAATCATATGGTAAGTGTATTGCACTTGCCAAGTGATTGGTCACTCTCCCTAATTATCAACCATTCGCAAGGCAAGTGCAAAACACTCATCACGTGATTAACAGTGATTCGACCGAGCCGTGTTTGGGCTAGAATTTTCCCCACTACAATTATATTTATTCTCCCAATCTTATTAGCAATGACATCCTATGTATTTGAGGTTAAGGTACCACGGGGAAATCTGATCTTCGGATTGAACTTTAGGATATAAGTGGATTGTCATTAATGGAGCTTTTTCAATCCATTTCGATAGAAATTAGAGTATGCCATTGTTCAACGACTTTTAATACACACACACACACATATATATATATATATATATATATTTGATAAATAACTAAGCTTGAGAACAAAGCAATGTCCTGCATATTGTAAATCTTAGAATAAAGTTTACTGCCCAATTATTTAGCAAATGGCATCTTTTTTTGGGAGGATCTCTAATTCAGCATCATCAAATAAGTGGTTAAAAAATATAATTTAATAACAAAGAACTAAAAAGATGGATTGAACACTTCCAATTAATATTTGGGACCAAAAGTGCAACTTTTTCACTAAATTTTCTCCTGAGACCCTTGCGGTTTTGAACAAAAAACTTAACGATTAATTTTGGCTATTTTAAAAAGTTTGGGACTAAAAGATGCAGATGGCTCTATATTTTAAGACGAAGACTACAATTTTCCTAATTCAATAAGATACATAGTTACACTTTCAGAATTTGAATTATTTAAGTTAATCTCTCTCTCTCTCTTGTTGGGCGCAGAGGAAGTGATTGTGATTTTTGGGGATCGAGATTTATTTTATTTGAAATATCGACAAATCACACCAATAATATTGACGGCAAAAATAATATGTTGCAAAATAAAAATAATACAATGATTCTACGTTGTTTGGTAAAACCGTCTACGTCCATGAGAGTTTCCGTTCTTCTACTGTATATGAGAGACATTTTACCCTTGTATAAATACACCTTTGAATTTTATTCCTAAACCCAAGAAAAGAAAATACTTTGTACAACCACTCTATAAAGTTCAAAGAACACTTTCCCAACCCAAAAGAATAAAATTACAAGTGTTTCTTGTACACTCTTGCAGTACTCACTTACACTCTACCTATTCTCTACTCCCGAGTTGACTCGAGGCTGGAAGCTCTCACCAACTTCTCCCCCAAGGGCTGGAGCCCCCTTTGGCTCCTCCCCATTTTTCTTCTTTTACTAATGGAATAGTCTCATAACAAATTCCACTTGACAAACTTTTGGAGAAAATTATGGCTACAGCTTTGCCACATCAATTTCTCCTTCTTTCATTAATTTGTGGATATGTCTCATTTATTTGGTTTGTTGGACATTTATTAGGGGTGTCCCACATAATTGAATTTTTTAATAATTCTCCCCCTTCAATTTATGCGGGACTCAACCAATCATGTTATGGTTCTTCATCCAAATCTCCGTATTCCACAACCTTATTAATAATGTTGGTTGATGTACAAAACCCAATCACGCTAACACAACGTGATTCTAATCCTCTCATTGTTCAGCTTTTATTTATGTCGGCTTCCCCTCTTTTTTCCCTTCAATGTCATCGCTAATTTATAAGCCCTATTGAATCAAGAGGTCCTTTGCCCTTCTTTGCTTAAGAGTGAAATTTCCCTTGCCATCATATTGTTGCATTTGTCATTGCCATTTTTGTTCATCCTGAAAAAATAAATCTCAAACTTTCACCATCAACCAACTTGGCTCTGATACCACTTCGTGATGCCACAACGTGATTCTTATATAGACTCTTGCAGTGCTCACTTACATCTCTCTATATATTATGTGTCTGTATCTATATAGATAATAGATACATGTGTTTATATTTGTATGTACAAAATAATAATAATAATAATAATAATAAAAAAAAAAAATGAAAATTTGTATATTTGTGGCATGTGGTTTTGCAGCTACGTGGAGTTTGGCCGAATTGGGAATAGGTGACGAATATTTTGTGACCTTATCTTGGAAACACAGCATATGCCATTCTACGGAGAAAAGACGGGTTTACAGTAACGCACAGTTGTTATTTTGTTCAACTCAAATAATTAAATGAATAATACCGGACCTATTAACGGACAAGATCCTAGTTTAAGGATATGGTGATAAGACTTAGGAATAATGCGAGTTGATATCTATCTATCTATATATATATATATATATATATATATATATATATATATATTATCAAAAATGTCGCATCTAAAATCAACTTCGTTCTAATTATGAAATGTTAGGACCCTAATAAACGCATAGTCCAGGGTACACACCAGGACCACACGGTGGCAGAGCCTCATGTACTTTAGGGGTGTGGGTGCACGGTTTAATTTTAAATTTATTATTATTATACTGTTAAATTTAAAGAACAATTTTAATTGTCTTTTAGTACTCTTGTTGATTAGTTTTTACTGTATCTTTGTTTTTTTTTAATATAACCATTTGTATGGTCAATGAGATTATTACCATTTTGGTCCAAATTTAAAAAAAAATAGTAAGATGTCCTAACAATAACTATCCATTTTCTTCCCCCCCCCCCCCCCAACCAAATTAAAAAAAAAAAGAGAAACAAAAAAAGGAAGAAGAAATATGGAAAAAATGGGGGGGGGGGGGGGGGGGGGGGGGAGAATGGAGAAGAAAGACTCTTTTGGGTGGGAAATGCGTCATTTTTCTATTTCCAAAACCAGATTTTGTTCGTTTCTTCCCCAAAAACTGAACATAAATGGCGCAAATGCCACTCACATGCCAATGCTGTTAAAAAACTAACGATGGAATTATTATTTTGATAATTATAAAATGTTATCAAGTGAGATTAATTCAGCTATTGTTTTTAATTTGGGACCGAAAAAGTAAGAACTTGAGCATGCTAAGACCGAAACAATAATAATTTTCATTATCGATAGTTTGTAATTGGTTGAAACACTCTTGATCCCCAAGTTTTGGCTAGGCAACTAGGACCACATGAATAGTGGGTGGCTGATAGGATCAACTATTGAATTATAAGGATATTTGTCTTGTGGTTGTTTGAAGTTATGATATTTTGGAACCTTTCGAGAAATCTTGTATTTTTCACATTCATATTTTATGGCCAAAAAAATCGAGCGAATGGATTTGTTGCATCTAATTCACCAAAATACTTAAAAGGTATGGAAATTGTCAAAGTCGGCAAGTGTAATTATAAAGAACGTGTTACTTTTGTTTGCCAATTGATTTTGTCTGGACAAAAATTGTGGTGGATGTCATATAGAATATCCTAGAGTACAAATTCATGAAAGATTGACACGGCCACTTGGATCAAGATGTTACATTTGGAATTGACTAACATTAGATGCGCATTCAACGATATATCCCTACCCCCTCCCCATCCCCTCCCCCCTCTCCCAATCATAAATAAAATGAAATAAAATAAAATAAAATTTTAAAACGGTCAAAGATCCCGTGGATCGACAAATATGATTGAAGATGATATTAGAGATTCATCGTATAAGTTTTCCTTGATTTGTCCAAGTCTCTTGATGCACCATATATCCTCATCCCATGAAAATTTCTTCCAATGTGGAATCGCCTCTCGTACAGGGTCCGTCTGTCCTACCTCTGCCACAACAACCCTACAGTCGGCGTCGTTGCGCGCCATGTTGTGCACGAATTTACACAATGTCTTCATCAATCGTGATCCGTCCTTACCCTCCATGTGAAGCCCATAAATAAAATAATACCCGAAGTTCTTGAAAACGTTAGGTACTGAAGGGATTCTCAACCAAGGCACCATGGCATCAACCACCCTGGTGCCCAGGCATGCAGCGTGTGTTAGGCTAGAGGCACCCTTAACTTGTAACTTATAAACCTCCTTAGTGTTCCACACACTAAGTACGGCGCAAGAATCCGGTAAATCTCCATTTTTAGGGTTCCATTTCAAGAGCGACTTTTTCGGTAAGGCCATGAAAGTGCCCAAATTGAACTTGTGACTCAATAAACGATCGATATCTTTAGGGAAAAATTCCGAATAAGAAAATATGCGTCGATAGACTAATTCAGCTAGCTGAGGGGGAACTCTGACGATCGTGATATCGGAGGGTAGTGGCTTACTGTGAAGATGAACTGGCTGCACCAAGACTCTAGGATTTCTAAATTTTACATAATCGCATTTTATGGTGAATAAATTTAGAGATGGTTGGTTGCTGCATTCTGTGGCCATGTATGCATAATCTGCACCATTTCTCCTACACCAGTCCTCTAATTGTTGAACAAGTTTTGTAGCAATGCCTAGCCTCCTGCATGCAAAAACATTGTGGAACAAATTAGTTACATGATAATTGATATTTTGAACGATAATTAATTAATTATTGAATTATGGGACCATGATTATTTTATTAATGACTCACTTTTGATAAGGCAAAGTACAAAAAGTGGGGAATAATGTCAAAAGATTAATTATTAATTTATTAAATTGCAAGTGCATATATAGTATTAATCCATTTTGAGGCTATTTTAAAGTAATACTAAGGCACTTTGAAAGTTGGGAAGTATATATGCTAATCATATCAGTTAACTATACTGTACGGAATATGTTCTAGATTATTATTTGGTGTATCTATTATTGTATTATAATACCATATTTAAAAAGAGCCCAAAAATAGTACTTTGTTTGGGGACAAGTTCCATCATGTTATAAGTATAGTGTCTGGTGTATGCGTTTGTCGTTGAAAAGTACTTGGATATTTTCTTTTGGACACATCACCCCCTTCCCCCAACCCCAAAAAAAAAAAAAAGAGAAAATAAATAAATAATATATAAAATAAAGAAAATATATATGTATAAATACATATACCCAAGAAAAAAAGGAACAAGAAAAAATATGGGTCATCTATTTTGATTTTCGACTAAGTCTGGTCCGATGGCAAATTTAGTCTTGTAGGTTTCGAGTTTACACATTCGTGGTCTGATCAGATTTATAGGGCGAAAAATGTAATTTTATTATTTTTATTTTAATACTAATAATGTCTACAATGAAAATTTGCATGGGAAATAGGTTGACAAACCTGTGTGTGGATGAAACCCTTAGTCCAAGAATATAAGCCAACTTCACATATATTGGGAGTTGAGTGCTTAATCTTCTTTTGCCACTTGTCACAGTTTTTATGCAACCCCTAATAACTCCCACTATTTCTCTTCCATCCCCATACTCAGCAACCTATTCATTAAAAAAAAGATTAAGTTACATGCATAAAAATTAAATATAATACAATAAAATTAAATTAAATAATTCAAAGTTCATTTGAGTTCACACGTGTGGTGTGCCACGTGGCTTGCAATTATACGCAATACAAACTTTTACGTGGCTCAAAATTAAAAACACATACTATTATAATGCGATCATATAATTCAAAATTTTCAATAATCATAATATTGTTGTACTGTAAAGCTAAATTTTAGTTACCAGCATAACGTGTGATGTGAAATTTCGAACTCTAGCAATAGGGTCTCCCATGAGGTCGGTGACGAGCGATGGTTTTCCGGGTTGCCCCACCTCACACCGCCGCTCTAGCTCCTCCACGGCCACCTTGTCGTGGGCTTCGTCGTACTCTCTCACCACCACTGCCGGCAGCGGATCGGGCAAGTAAGTGTCGGCTGCTATCTTCTTGAAGGGCATGTTTGGAAGGCTTGATTAGAAGGGTGGAGAATTAATATTTTATTCTCAACCTTTCTTTGGCTCTGTGACCTCTCCAGCTCTCCTATGTTTCTTAAACTTTCAATATCCATACAATCATCATATATAGAGAATGGGATTGGTGACGTGGCATCTCTTTTGTTGCTAAGCTATGTCATGGGACCTGAATGGTCCAAGCTTGTCCCGTTACATATTCTACACAAATAAATAGCATGGTATCTAGTATTTTATATTCATGTATCCATTGTGTGCTATGCAATTATAAGTAAAAAATATTTAATTGTGGATTTAGATAATAATCAATACATATTCCAAAGCTCAAATTGTCAGTCTTTAAATTCAAAGATTATATATTCTTTGGTTTCAAATTTATGATCAACCTCTCATTTTAGGCACATTGAGAAGTTTATTTGAAATACTTGAGATTTGTGAATTCTTAATATATCCCACAAGACTTCGAGTATTTTAGCAATGCGACTAAAGATTGACTCCTAATCTCCTCGTGGTTGTGCCCAGGGAATGAGGCACCACTGTGAACTTATTAAGTTTTATCTTGGAGTTGTGAATGGTCGTTGTAATTTGCACAAATGAAGACAATCATGACTTTAAAATAACGATATGTGCTTTGACTTTACAATGCTCTATAGTTTCCTCTGTTTCTCAACTTATTTACAGTTGGTTTGTATTTTATGATAAATTATTAAATTAATTATTGAAATTATTTTATAAAATTATAGATACAAATCATACAATATCCACAACAGATATTAAACTTCTTCTTCTTCTTCTTCTTCTTCTTCTTCTTCTTCTTCCTCCTCCTCCTCCTCCTCTTCTTCTTCTTCTCCTAGAAAAAATAAGAAATCAATGAAGCTCATATCTTCCACAATTGTTTTCCTACAGAAGGGACAACTAAATTCATAAACCATTGACCCTATATGTCAAGTTCATAAAATTATCGATCCCAGTACCATACATTATTTTCATTTTTACTCTGGTAAGTGCACAAAAAAGGCAGCTTTTTGGGGGCTTTAATATGAATAGTTTTATGCAAGTCAAGTGAATATTGACCGGATATATAGTGTTCCAATTATTGCTGGAGAAGTTAAAAGTTGTTTTATCTTGTTAGAAGATCGTTGTCATCTAGTGTGTTTATGGCTGTGACGGCGAATATGGAACCTTTTTCCCTAACTAAAAAAATTCAATTCATTTGCCTTTTCGTATACATACCCCCTGCAAAAATACCTAATCATGTCACACCCTTTTGTCCACACCTAGTTTCCTTACAAAGATTAGTTAACACCATGTTTGGATCCGTCATATTTTAACAATAAAAAAATAGTAAAAAAAAAGCAATATGTTTTATATGTTAAATAATAGGGATAAAAATTGCTTTGTCATTGGATTATGATTATTTTTATATTTTAGACACTTTTTTTTTGTTTGGTATTTTACATTATAAGTTACACAGAATTTGCATTTTACTCCCTACATCTACTTTTCGGCTAAAAATGTCGTCGGATTGTTGTGCCCCTGGTACTAAAGAGAGTTCTCTAGTTCTCCGCTAGACCGCCGGCCTCAGTTTCCCGAGCAGAAAGGCCTTAAAACAAGTTTAATATTTGACAAATTCTCATCGGTTAATTTTACATTTGAGAACGTCATATCCTTGCTACCGATCAATCTCGGACAATTTTATTGGCCGGAAAGTGGTCACGGGGACGAAGCACAAGTCCCATGTGCATTGTATGCTGAAGTTTAACAAAAAAAATAGCTTAGTACAAAAAGTCTAAAAATGATCGTATATTGGGAAGTAAAGTATTTTTATCCCTAAATAATTTACATAACATTGTGTTTTTTTTTAAATTTTTCATTTTTTCTTTCTTAATTTTTTCCTCTTTAAATTCCTTAATCCAAACATAACATAATTACTTTTCCACATTTTGCTATAATTGGCTCTTTGAAGTGAAAGTGACCACTTCATATATTTTTATGCAAGTATAAAGTAGATTACGACATTCATAATTGTAAGCTATTATGGTGATGTTGATGATGATTATGATTAATTAATATCGAATCCCAATGTGTATATTATATGCAGATTTGTTCCAAAATTCTTTATTATAGGGAATGCTTGATATACAAGAATATTGATATATAGGCCTATATAATAAGCAACTCATAGGGGAATTTCTTTTTTGCCCCAATACTCTTTTTAAGATTTGGATGCTCTTATTGTCTTAAATATTTGATTCACATGATTGAAGCATATGGAATGAACATTAATTTAGATTCTAAAGTTATACAAATTAAATAACAATTCCTCGAAATTTTAAATTATCTATACTATATAATATAGTTTGAATATCAAATTTTAACTACGACTACTTGAGGGTACCGGCTACGTCATTACCGTCGTCATACTTAAATAGACGACAAAACTATAACTACAATTATGTGCTAAGTTAAAGTTAAATGTCTTTTTTTTATTATCAATCCATAAAAAGAAAGAAAGGTGACATGAGGCGCCACATATTGCAAATTGTAAAGGTGTTTAGCAAGTAGGATTAAATTTATTAATTGATAAGATCTCAATTATTAGGTGAGGTTTGGTGAGAATTATGCACACATAACCATGTCAATTGGTGGACATCTGGATGAGTTTAGTCTTTATGATTATGCACATATGGTGATCATCACATGATCTTCAATAATTTACTTATTTGAACCCTATAATTGTTTGCCCTTAGTTTTTTTTTTTTTTTTATACAATCAACTCGAAACACCCTATAAATGTCAATCAGAACGTCACGCATGCATACACACACTCACCTAAAGAAAAAAAAAGAGACGACAAGAAAATTCGAACTCAAAATTTTAATAATATCGGTTCGAACCACCGTCACTGGACCACAATTCCTATGGCAATTTGCCCTTAGTTAAGAGGAATAGTTATCATGCAATATGCAGACAAGTGTACAGCTAATTTTGGCCAAGTAAAAGAGTGACTTGACCAGGGTACAGTTTTGTTGTCCTCCCATGACCTTGACCAATTTTGGAAAATTAATTTTACAGGATTAATAAGGTGAGCTTTTAATTTCAAATACTAATATATTTTTGTTATACATTTACTTTTGTTTAAATGATGGGATTAATTATATTTTACGCCTCTAAATTATAATATATGTCATGTTTACCTCCCTAAACTACAAAACATAATAAATAAGCTCTTCTAAATGATAAAAAAAAAATGTAATAAATCAGCGCTCATATAGGTCTAAAAATGATATTAATAAATCAATCTTTAATATTTGTTATTCAGGAGTTGATTTATCACATTTTTATAGTTTAAAGGGATAAATACGATGCAACATATTCAATTTGGAAGTCTAAAGTGTATAACTCACCAAAAATATTTAAATAAGTTAAACAAATTGCTCAAAAGTACCGACTTAATTATAAATTAATGGTAACAATAAAATGATTATCTAGAACAAAAGATAGTACGTACTTTCTTTTGCCAAGAAAATATATAGCAACCCAACAAAGGCAACTTAGAGAAAGGAATCCCAAATAATATTGTTTGCCACTTAATTGGTAATAAAGGCCAATTTAGTAATAATTACTAGAAAAAAGTGTTAAAATTTTCTAGCTCCAATGTGCTTTCTTCAAAGTGTAAATTTTGTTTACCTCAAAGTACAATAATTCTGCTCTTTGTGACACCAAACGAATAGCATTGTAATGTAGTATATTAATAATTAATTCTCACTTGAGCTAGAATCTTCGATTATTTTTAAGAGTTTATAAGTTTTTCGAGTTTTTAAGATATCTTTATATTTATAGGCTATTATGTATTATTTTAAAGATAAATTATGAAGTGATTTAATAAAATAAAATCCAACAATTTATAAATAATCTGAAAGCTAGTATTTGGTTACAATGAGGCTTAATTATAATGTTCCTTTTAGCTTAATAATGACAAAAAATAATATAGTAAAATTATTTTTATGTAAATAAGTATTTATTGAGATGGTATAAATGTAATATTGAAAGAAAATTAAGGACATTGATCGAGTTATTTTATTATATATAACTATACAACTTATAAGTTGTTTAAAAAAAAAAATAGGGGGAGCACTTTTTGGAGCTCATAAGCTACAAACATCCATATAAGTTTTAAGAACAAGATGTTAACCAAGTGTGTGCTATTTTTATTTATTTATTTTGAAGTAAATGAGTTTATATGCTTCAAAATAATTAAGATGTTGATGAGCTCATCAAAAGTGGTTAGTTATTCTTTTAATAAACAAGCTATAAACTCAAAAAATAAAATTTTTGGAACTTGCAAGCTCCTAAAAAAAGAGTAAAGCCCATTTAACTTATTTTCAAAGCAAGTCATAAGCTATCTAATTTTAAATAATAAAATGGTATGACTATCCCAATTTTTATTTTCTACCAACTCAAGAAATGTTTTTTTTACTTGAAATTAATTTTAATATATTATTTTTCTTCATCATACCACTAGAAAATTAAGTATAAGAGTTTATTTCTTATCAAACATAATTTCAACTTATAACGTCCTTAAACATGTTATGAGCTGTAAGATCTTATTTTATCAAGGCATTCTGATAACTTGTTTTGATAACAGGATATAATAGCTTATAAATTTTAAATAATAAAATGATATGACTATCCCAATTTTTATTTTCTACCAACTCAAGAAATGTTTTTTTACTTGAAATTAATTTTCATATATTATTTTTCTTCATCATGCCACTAGAAAATTAAGAATAATATTTTATTTTTTATCAAACAGAATTTTAACTTATAAGCTCCTTAAACATTCATAGGTTGTAAGATCTTATTTTATATATGCATTCTCATAACCTATTTTGATAAACAGGATATAAGAGCTTATAAACTCCGCAAATATTTTATAAGTTCTTAGAATTTACTAGCTTTTTAAAATAAGTGTAACCTAACACCTTCTAAATCTATAAGTGTAAAGCTTTGAACTCTCAAGTACTGCCATCAAATAAGTAAAGTTCATCTCACGCCCCACTTTTTTGGGCTATGTTATCTTATTATTCACAGGGGAAAAAGAGTCCACTTGCTAGGGAATAAAAGAAATTCACAAGGAATACTTGATATTCATAGCAACTAGCTAGAAAAGATAATACATCATAGATTATGCTTGATTAAGCTATTAAGGAGAATATATAGGGGTGTATAGAGTGATATATGCGCACATATATATATATATATATATATGTGTGTGTGTGTGTGTGTGTGTGTGTGTGTTTATTTTATATTGAATTTATGGGCATTCCAAAAATGAGGAGGGTGAAGACAAGAAGACAAGGATTCATTAAAAAAAAACATAAATGAATAAATAAATGGATAAATAAATAATAAAGAAGAAAAAACTCGATGAGGATTAAGAAAATCGATTCCTCAGAATCAGATTCAAGATTTTTCAGTTTTAAGCTAGATCTATGGTGCATTCGAATTTATTGACGGATTCTCCACTATTTCCTACTTCTATTTGTCCTTCTAATCGCCTTTTTCTTTATCAAAAATCTAGTTGACTACTATCTCAACTTTTCTTTTTACATTTTTTCTTATTCATTTAGTTTTATTTGTTTGGTATCTCTTTCCTTTTTCTTTTAATTGTTTTATATTTTTTGTATAAGAATACACGCATAAAGAGTATCTCGTATATTTGAGATATATTGTATAATGGATTGTTTTTGACTAAAGGATCGATTCTAAAGGTGGTGATGTAAGCTAAATTTCGGTAGTCGAGAACGAAGAGAGAATTGGTCTTTAGGAGAATATGAAGGGGATACTGACACTTTGACTTAGAGCGTGTTCGGCTAAGTTTATAAGCTCTTCAAAATATCTTATAAGATGTTTGGGAGCTTATAAGCTTTTAAAATTTGTTTGGTAATTTTTTAAGTAAAGGAGCTTATAAGCTCCAAAAATAAGCTTTTAGGAACTTATAAGCTTCAAAAAAAAAAGTAAAGTACCCCCAACTATTTTTTGAAACAACTTATAAGTTGTCCAACATCAAAATATGAAATGACATAAATATTTTTATTTTTTTCAATGTAACATTCCCACTATCTCCAAAAAATATTTATTTGAATAAATTAATTTTACATTATTATTTTTTATTATCATTTGATTTAAAATAAAATATAAGTTCTCATTTTTACCAAACATAATCACAACTTATAAGATCAAAAAACATCTTATAAGTTACATGATCTTATTTTATCCAAACACTTTGACAACTTATTGTTGAAATAAAATGTATAAGTTTATAAGTTCTAAAAACATCTTATAAGCTATACGAGCTTATAAACTCTTTAAAATAAGTTTAGCCAAACACTCTCTTAGTTAGAGAGTGAACAAACGTAAATAAGTTAAAGTGGCCCCCCTGACCAGGGCTTTCCAATCTTACATCCATATTGGAATGTAAAAAATTGGTGAGGGAATCGATAGGGCTTTCAAAATAGAACGCACACTTAAATGTGTTTACCAAATGTAATTATAAGTACTTGGGGTATTCATAGAAGAGAAATGTGTTGAGATCCACATCTTTTTACGGTATAATCGTAATTGCAATTGATTGATTAAAAGATAGCGAGGATCAGTTCGGCTCCTCTGTTATATAACCGTACTACATTTTTTTCTCCATTAATTAATATACGCCACGTGTATTGGTGAACGGTTGAGATAAGGAAAGAGAAAAACTGATGATATGAAAAATTATCTAAACCGTTTACCAATACACGTGACGTATATTGATAAATGGAGGAGAAGATGTAGCACAATTATATAGCAGAGAATCCGAACTCAGCTAAGACAACCATATCAGTCGCCATTCAGGTTGCCGTGTGCGTTAAAATAAGGTGCATTAAATACTTAATAACATTCTAAGTGGATGACATTAATAAATTATGGATTGATATGACCTGTATTAAATATTAATATTTTTCAAACATTTTAGGTTCCATCAAAGGGTTGAAAGTTGTTGGCTTGTAGGTTCTCAAGAGCAAAAGTAAGTACGACAGTATTTACATTGGAGTGCATTAGAGTGATTATGATCATAAATGGAACTCAACGAGAACATGCATCAAAGGATGATTTTAACTCTTGCACCGTATAGAAAAATACTTAAATTGGATCACTTGAAAATTCAAGATTTTAAATTCATAATAATAAATTCACCGAACTTATTGTGTAATATTATATTACAATTACATTTTAAATCTCACACCTCCTATTTGAACTATTTTTAAAGTCATTATAAATTCACATAATATCGAGCTATTTAAATTTCGTCCTCCAAATCTTCTCTCCGAATCAAATACTTTCACCCAAACGCACGTAAAATAATTTCCAAGCGGGATAAACGATGAATCCGCGTGACTTCATGGAGATAAATTAGTCTATTACATCAAATTATCACCACAAATTTTACTTGTAGTATACTATTTTATTTTATTTTTCTTTTACTTTGAGAATAGGATTACTCTCAAAGATGCCTAAAATGAAGTTGTCCGTATACGATTGGTGCGTCTGTTTATATATGTTATAATAAATGGGAATATTAACTCTTAATAAAGATTTTTTTTTAATTTTTTTTTTCTCTTGATGTAGCTTACGAAAAGATTATGAAATGACAAGTGACAAAGACGAAGAATGAAAAGAAAAAAGTCTTATTAATAGCCACTCTTTGGCCCAAAGCAACTGTTGTGCACATGATGGCATACTATTTTACAATAGTTATTGAATACTGCTTTTGGACCACTGCACAAACAATAATATAAATTTTTGTAAGTTCTTGAAATCCATGGATTAGATGAATTACGACTGTGAATGGGTCGGGTCTAGAGCAAATCACGAATCTTGGGATTTGCTAGTATATATAATATTTTAGACTGTCTGTAGGTACTATTAACTACAGTATTGTATATATTGTCTCCTATTAAGAGCCTTCATGCACATTATGCATAAGAATGTTTGATAAATAATATTACTGAAATTTGGATTCAGATTTCTAACAGACCGTATTCGATCCACATATTATGGATTGCAGATATTTATAATTGAATATGATACATCAAATACCTTAATCCAAAGAAAATATTAAAATTTGCATTGGATTCAAATCAAATTCGGATTAAAATCTACTATATTGACAACCCTAAGATAAATAAGGTATATGTTCTTCGACGCCAATAAAGTAAAATAGGGTTGTCAATGGAGCGGATTTTAATCCGAATTCAATCGGAGTCTCATCCGAATTTTAGCATATTCGACTGATTAAAATATTCGATGAGTTAAATCCAATAGTAAATATCCGTAATCCGAAATAAACGGGTTGGATTTGGAATCAAGCAGTCTGATCCGTTAAAGATTCGAATCCGAACTTTAATAATACTTTTTATTAAACTTTGCAACCTTACATTTATCATGTTAGTGAAGAATTTTAAATAGAATGCAATATCCAAACTATTATAACTTATAATACACTTTTTTATATTTTTCCAAATTTTTATTCAAAAATAATGTATAGGTTTTATACATATTATAAAATAATTTTCTACCTATTTAAATTTTACTTTTTACATAAGAAATAATTTTTTTTTTACTTATTTGATATTTTAAAGATTCAAATTTTTTAATAGTTAATCGGGTCAGATTTTTTCTCAGATTCGGACTCAATTGGAATGAATATAAATCTTATAAGATTCAGATCGAATTCGAATATTAAATAGGCTTTTCGAATTCGGATTAGGATTTTCCAGATTTGATCCAAATCCAAGCCCTTGACAACAGTTAAATATATGCTTTTTTATTACGCCCAAATGCAGATATGGGCTACTCAAATGTCGGCCTAATGCGGCCTTAGTTGAAATATTAACATTGCCCCTTATTCTCATTTCTCAAGTCTTAGGACACATTGCAAAACCTCAGGGCCCAATACCAAAGATCTTAACACAATTCCAGCCGAGGAATATCATATGGTGTTTGGGTTATAATCTGAATCCAAGTCGATCTGGTCTAAATTTTTAACACTTTTGACCGATTAAAATATTCGATTAGTCATATTAACCAAATTTTATTATAAGTATCTGTAATCTACATAAATGGATCGAATATGAAGTTAAGCAATCTAGTCCATTACATATCTGAATACGAATTTTAATAATATTTTTTGGTTAGTAACATTTTATATACAATATTAGCAAAGAGACTTCAATAGAATACAATATCCACTATAACTTTAAAATGCACAAATTTTTATTTCTGTAGGTAATTTATTTAATAAAGGTACAAAAACACTTAATCTCCAAACTATATTGATTTTACAATTTGCCATATGAATATTTACGAGTTGCACTGTACCATATGAATTTTATATTTTTCATATTTAACTCCATGCAGTCATTTTTCGCAAATAAAAGTGAACGAAAATAGGATATGTGTCCTCATGCGATAGGTCACTTATTGCGGAAAAATGACCGGAGGGGTTTAAGTGTGAAAAATATATAATTTATATGGTAAAGTGCAACTCGTAAAAATTCGTATGACAAAATATAAAAATGACCATAGTTTGGGGGTTAAATGTTTTTATCCCTTTAATAAAATAATGTATATTTTCATGAATATTTTAAAATGTTCTTTTACTTTTTCTACTTTTAACATAATTATTAATTTTTTTTATTGTTTATGTTATTTTAAAATTTTAATTATTGTTTATGTAATCCATATTGAAATTCTTTTTTTCGCATTTTGGATTTTATTTTTGTTGAATTCAAACTCAGTAATAACGACCAATGATTGTATTGGATTTTGGTCAAATTCTGATATAAAAAGCAGTTGATCATATTTGAAATCGATTTTTCTCAATTTGATCCAAATTCAACACTTTGATAATTGATTGTCCTAATTATTCTTAGGGCTTCGTATCTTTTAGGGTTAGGACTCAAACGTGAATTCATCCATGTGATACTTGTGCGATATCGATTTTTAAAACTCATTTGAACTTTAATCGTTAAGTACAATAAGCAATCTTAAACACATTTTTTTTTTCGGTTGATAAATTTTGAAGTTCAACTCAAACTTAATTGAATGAATTAAAATATATTAATATATATGTAAAACTATAAAATTATTCAAACTTGGCTCGAGTTTGACTCGATTAAAGTTCGTTTGAGCTCTATTCATTTCATAATCATATTTAACTCAAACAAAATTTTAAACCCAATAAAAAATTCAAATAAAGTTTAAACAATACTTTATTTGAATTAATTCGATTCATTTCCACCCCTATTTAGGATTGTTGTTTTTCTGTAGTCTTGAATTTTTCGATTGTGTCCATTTGATTTTATTTCTAAAGGTATCTTCTCACAATTCACTATGTGATTATTGAATAAATTTTTTTTTAATCCATTTTTAATGCCAAAAAAAAAAAAAATTATTTTCATGTCAACTACGCCTAACTACCACCATTTTATCTCATTTACAAAAATTAATTCGGATTTTACTAGGTATTGGACCCGACAACCTACCCAAACTTAATAAAATAATAATAAAACACATGTTTTCAAATAATTGAAATTGCCGGAAATTAAATATATTTCTATTTTTATATTTATATAGCAAATATTTTTATCCAATTACTAATTCGACTATGCTTTTAATAAATTTTTATTATCAAAATTCAAGTATATAATTAAATCATATCTCAAATTGATGTTGCACGTGCATAGAACGTGTCGACCCAATAGACTAATAGTTATTAATAACCAATATGTCCTTAAAACTCCAGAAATTATAATAAGCCTCTAAAACAAAACTTTTTTAAAATAACAACAATTTTTGTACAGCCATTTTCCATTTCTTGGAATCAAGAATGAACAGTTAACACAAATTTTTCTGACAAAATCATTTAACAAAAAAAATGCTACAACATAGTTTTTTTTGTTTTTTTTTTCCCTTTAGGCAATAGCCAAGGGCATGGTGAATATCTGTACTGCTGTCTTAACAGCTTCGACGTCTATATCTATCAGTTTTCCTGTCTTGGATGAAATTATAGCACATTTCTTCTCTTCCTGATTAGGGACAAACAGCTTCGCCTTATCGTCCGAGCAGAACAACGCCACGCTGCAGAAACAAATAACATCGCAAAACACTTGAAGGACATTATATTACACATCTCAGGTATGACAATCTAAGATTTGTTAGAGATAATTACAGTGTCCCTTCCCTGTAGTCAAAATTACATATTCCTCCCTCGTAACTTATTTCTACCTTACAGTTACCCCCTTCGATTATTACACATAGCTAAATGACGTTATAATTCAATTTTAGTGAACTTTTCAAATTGTTTTCACATGTTTGGATGATGTTGTCAAGTTTATTAATAAGTTAGCTTTGATGAATTTTGATATCGAAAAGGGGTATCTATAATATTAAAATTAAGAGGGGAAGTCTATGTAATTTCACAGAGTTATATGGGAGGTAAGTGTAATTGACCCTTCTGAAAAGATCAGAATTCGAAGGAAGTTTACCTTGGTTTTTCGCGTGCATTAGCAAGTTGTATGGCAGCTGTATTTGTAGCTATCACTCCCGCAGAGTCGTTAATCAGAGCAGCAAGCTAACCCAAGCACAAACCAAAACACCAGAGGTTTTTGCATAAGATGCTATCTGAATTTTAGCATATGTATGCAGTTTATTCTATCATATCAACTGGAAAAATGTATACGCTCAAGAACGCTAAGCAACAAACAATATTTAACAACAGTTATATATATATATATATATATCTGGCAGTCTCCTTTTCTACGGTGCATTTTGTCTCTTAAAATGTTCAAGCTTATCTAATTTAGGTGGCCTTTATTTTGTCGTAGAGACAATTTTATGAAAGCCTTATTCTTTTAATTCAGACTATTGTTTCATTAATGTAACTTCTAGTTTTTGCAAATAACTTGCACATCACAAATCAACAAAATTAATTAACTTAGATCTATATGGAGAAAGCAAACCTGCCCGGGGGTTGTAATGAACACTATACTAGCATCATCCCCAATGACATCTTCCACGTTTTCCCTTTCTTTCTCATGTGGGATGGCAAAGACCGGTGTTAGTCCCCTGTTTAAATTTTTAATCAAGATGTCATTAAATTAGACCCCATGTAAGACGGCATCCTTTTTTTTTTTTCAATAATACCTCTAGCTATTTAGGTAAGATTATGATATCTTAACCTCTATGTGGATAAATGCTATGATTATAGTTCTTATACCTTATGACACTAGCAATTTCATCCCATATCTCAATGGGCAGCAAGCTATCAGTATCTCCCCTGGATTGCATCGAAGCCTTTGAGTCTGATTTGATCCCATGAATTACAATATACTTACCCTTCACTGCACCAGCATTCGTATATTTTGCCTCGACAACCTCCTTCAGCTTTCTTGAAATCGACACTTTCAGAGGAAGCACAGGCTGCCTTGGAACGCTACGAAAAGGTCTCCCCAGCCAATCAATCATCTGATTATACCTAAATTAACAACCCCACATCACACACAAGAATATCAAGAGAACAAAAAAAGATGCTGCCTAGCATATTCATGGCATGCTATCGTATATTTACATAATTTTTTCATACTTACATATGGTATCCACCCTCAGATAGATTCGTACTATCTGGCGTAAACGTTTCAGATAGAAATAACCCTGCCCCAGCAGCATTGACATTCGGGTAAATGTAGCTAACTCTGTCGCGAGCGCTTGACATGAACAAGAACGTAGCATGACCTATCCCGGCTAGCTTAGTTGATAAAATCATATCATAATATCTGTTCTGCAAAATAACACGAAAATCGAACCCATTATTAACTCACTATAGTGATAAACATCCCAGCTTACTTGACAGGATCATGCAATTATCCGAATGCAAACTGCACAAAATATCATCATCAATGTCATGCCCAAACTTGCATAAATCTATCGTATTAACTTATAGTACAGAGAATCATACAAATTTCTTGAATACCTCTAGGAATTAACTTGATCAACACAAAAAATATCATAATTTCACCGACCTTAATCACACCAATCATATCAGTATACTCAGCAGGATCAGGGAAATGATCATCAGGATCATACTCATTAGCCCACCTCACATTCTTATTAATCTCATACGTCTGTTTCCCTCTCGCTGATGTCACCACATCAACTTGAACCCCAGGGTACCGATCCTTAATCAGCTGAATCGCCGGAAAAAACAGAAGATTTTCATAAACACCCCCCGAAATCACGCAGCAACACCGCCTCACATCCCCTCTTATCTTCAACCCCAACGAAGCGATCTCCACATTGAACCCCATGGGGAACTTAAGGAACCCGTATGGGTTATCCGGGTTATCGGGCGGCCTCGGGTCCTCCTCTTGCTTCCCGTCGGCGAAGAGTGACCCGTACTCCATTTCCGGGTCGTCGCCCTGGTCAAATGGGTCTAGCCACGGGTTCTTCTTCTTCGCATTGGGGCGGATTGAGGAAGGTTTTCTGGTGGGAAGTGACGGGGCTAATGATGGGTTGTTTGGGAATGAGAGATTGGTTAGGTGAGTTGGTGGGATTGATGGCGGGATTGTGAGGAATCTCGGGATTGAATGTTGGTGCAGGGGAGTGGCAGCCATTATAGTGAGCTTGATGAACAAGGATTGCTGAGAAGAATGATAACTGGTAGATAAAGTTTGTGGGATTGTTGAGAAGTGGACGTTGGGTTTGAATGTGTGTAAGAAACTAAGATAGTTTGGATAAGAGGGTCCCGTTTTTTTTTTCCCCCCTATCATTTCCTTTGGGAAAATTGGAGATAAATTTGAGGAATTTTGGTGTGGCAATATTTGGAGAGCGCGTCAACAAGGCCTTGCCTCAAAGATGCAATGAAGCTTGTTGATTAGGGATTGAGTTCTGCAATTATGTATCCATTTATCTACCAGATGATGGTTTGTATTATACAGAAGGGAAAATGATTTTTTGTCATCCTAATTATGAACTTATTTTCAATTTGTCACTTAAATTTTTTTTTGGTCTCCGATTGCCATTCAAATTATATAATTTTTTGACTTTACCACTTGGAAGTGAATTCCAACCAAAAAAGTTATCGAAACAGTATCACGTGATTTTTTGACTTTACCAGCTGGGAGTGAATTCCGACCAAAAAATTTACCGAAACAGTATCTCGTGCATGGCATGTGATCTTGGCAGGGGCATTTTCATCATTTCACTTGTAGAAAATTTGTTTGGAAAATTGTTGTTCATGGGACTCGAACCCAAGTGGTGCATGAGTGTAATAATTTATTTCTAGTTGTAGATTGAACTTATATCTAGTTTGTTGTTAGTTTGATATAATTAATTAAAATATATTTGATAAAAAAAAAAAAAGATTAAGAGGGAGGAGGAGAGAGTGAATTAACGAAAATGGATAAACAATCCATAATCATAAAACTCATGATCAAAATGGTTCTAGATGGCAAAGTTCAAATCCCGTGTACTTTTGCATGTGAAAGTATATTACCCATTTGAACAATAACTGTCTCATACTTTAATAACTAAACAATTATTTGTTACATGTTACTATATAAAATATATGAGATTTGCACTTTACTGCTAGAACAACTCTCTAATCAAAAAAAGTTGTCGAAAAGCAATTTGGGGCAAGAATGTGACAGTCTTAAACGTAAATTCGATTGACATGGAGTTGGGTTTTTGCTTGGAAACTTGTGAGAAACCTAGAGAAAAAATATAAAGGAATGTGGTGCTTTTGGCTGAAAAAAAAAAAGAATTTAAGTGCCTGTTTGAACTTTTAAAAAAATTATTTTAAGTGTTTGATTGAGCAACTCCAACTTAAGATAAGTAGAGAAAATATAGAAGTAAAGTTGGGGAAATCAACTTCTATTAATTTAAAAGTGATTTTAGGTATTTTTGTAAATAAATTAATTTTTTTTTGAATTGTCAACTACTAACTTTTAATTGCTACTCATTTTTATTTTTAAATACTACTCATTTTTAATACTCAATTTTTCGTCAATTTTTTTTAACAATATCAACTTCTTCAAAAATAAAAATAATCACAAACTCTTTCTTTGCAGTGAAGTGAAAGGACTCTTTTCCCATAATGATGGGACAATAGTCCCAACAACCTTTTCAGCAAGAAAGTGGTTCTATGTGGCAAAATGCAAGTCCCCCTGTGTTTTGTTTGGAAAAATATGGCAAAAACTAGTTTAATAATCAAACCGTAAAAAATCATAGTGTAAGGTACAAAATGTTTTTATCCTTAACAATAATAGAAAACCTATCTATTTATGGTTGGATCAAATCGTCAAACAAAAGTTTTAGCTCGTACTGAATACTAAACTAAATTAAAAATTTGATGGTGTTCGTGAACAAATTTTTCAAAAATTTTGATTTCTATTTTTCATTTCAATAACTTTACGAAGTAGGACAATGGGGTCATGTTTCATTAGTAATATGGATACTCACAAATGTGGGTATTTTTATCTCTAGTTTGTATTCTATTAAATTGTATTACTTGTATTTGATTATTAAGTGAATTTTCTGTAATAGGTTTTGCACTTAACTTGCTGTATTAATATAATTAATTGAAATGTATTTATCAGTTGTTTATTATAAAAAAAAAAAGAAGAGAAGATGACGTAGGGGAATACCCTTTTTGCTAAATCGATGCCAGCTCAAGATGAGAATCAATCGCACAATACCACATGAAAGAAGGTTTACATATGGCACCACCCACTATAGCCACATGGCACCATCTCCTCGATATCTGAGGAAACCTCCGGCCTCCATGGCCTGTACTTTACAAGTGTCTCCACGAATATTTCGTATGAACTCTCTGATGAAGGGATTCATCCCTCCTCGGGGTGGTCCCCAAAATAGTTGTTTTTTGATATATTGATTGCGCTCGACATCTCCATTACCGTGAGTAAGAGAATATTCTCTGTACGGACGGCGGGATTAGGCCAGTCTAACCTTAACTCGGCCTATCCATCTTCGACTATTGTTTACAATGGTACATTTTCCTAAATTCTCTTTCCTTGCATTACATTACTTTACGATTACCTGTTCGAATACTGACTTGAGCGTTTTAAGGTTTTCGCTGGAGACGCTTTCGACTAGACTTATGTGTATTTTATCATTGCAGAATAGAGACCGACCAACACATTCATATCTTTATTTGGAGTTTAGAGCTTTCCTACTCGAGAACGGAATCCGACCACATAAAAAATGATGTTTCATAATCAATAGGACAATGCTGCGTTGATTATTATTTTTTTTACTATTCAATTTTTCATAATCGAATGATGTTGTGTTATATTGTTTCATATTTAACTGCATAATATTAAAATTTAAATACATAATTAAATTTTAATAATTTTTTTTATTTTTCTGGGTCTGCAAAATCTACTAGTACATATACCAATCTGTCAACTAAATATTTTGGTTTTCATTCTTTCAATTGTCAAAATATTTTAGTGTGATCAAATACGCAACTAGACACTTTGTTATTTTTTTTTAAACGTCACAATATTTTTAGTTAAAAACAATATTTTTAATTTAATCAAACAAGTTTTCTTTTTTTGTTTAAAAATTAAATTTTAAAAAAAATGTGAAAATGACAATGTGAAAATCAAAGGTTACCAAACAAAACCATGTAAGAATTGTGGATAAAAACAAATAAAAATAAAAATAGCAGGGAGGTTTGCCTTCTCTGAGGTGTCAAGCATTTAATGGTTAGTTGTCTTGCTCTCTTTGTACACAAATATACTCACCCATCTCTCTCTCTCTTTCCAGAATCCTCCGTCATTGACCGCCGTCGATCAACTACCACAACAGTTTCATCCTCCGCCTGTGGTTGCAGCGCCGTCGCCTCAGCTCACATACCGCCGTCTACCGGCGTCAAAGTGCATTCTCGTTCTCTAGGGCCCTAATTCCACTAACATCACCACAATTCCACAATGCACTTCCCTAACCCCACTTGAAAAGCCCTAATGTGGCTTACTTTATGCTTCATCTGAAATTCCACTTTCTCTGAGCTTTAATAAACCCTACTTCTCGTGATTGATAATGTCTGGACCGCCGAGGGTGAGATCGATGAATGTCGCCGAGCTGGAGGCTCGACCGGTGCTCGGGCCGGCAGGAAACAAAGCCAGATCCATGGAAGTGCGGAAGCCGAAGAGTGAGAAGACGCAGAGGACCCAGGAGATTGACGATACTAAGGGGAAGAAGTCGCCGGCGGCATTGCAGTCTCCGGAAATGGCGTCGGATAAGGTTCCCTCCCCGGTGGGTTTTAGGAAGAATGCGAGCAGCGCTGCCTCGCTTTTGAGGCAGCGGTCGCCAAATTTGTCGATGAATGCTTCCTGCTCTTCAGATGCTTCGTCGGATTCTTCTCACAGCCGGGCATCGACTGGGAGGATTAGCAGGCGGAGTAGGACTCCGGTGTCACCGGTAACGAGGAAGCAGAAATGCAGCCCTAAAGTCGAGAAAATTGAGATTAAAGAGGGAAATGGAAAAAATGTTGAAGCTGAGAGTGAGGGTGTGGTGGTTGACGATGCTGTGGTTAAGAAAAGGTGTGCTTGGGTGACTTCGAATACTGGTATGTCTTCTTAAGTGCTTCTTGGAGTACTGGAGATGATGATGTGATCTATTTAATTTTCAATTTGTGAGTGCTTGCCATGATTGTTGGTGGATTGTAATTGGCTGATTTTAAATGTATGAATACTTGAGTCGGGGGTTATGTGAAATGGGTTGATCTGATTATGATCTAGATTGGACGACGTTTTTCTCTGGATTTGGGGTTTTGGGTTCTAGTTATGAGATTTAAGTTCATTGTTTGTTTGTAGTGTTAACAAAAAGGAGCAACTTTATTTGTGCATTACCTTTGCTGTTGCCTGTTTGTTTTATGTTGATGGCCAGGTGTTGATATGCATAACATGTTATAGTTGTCCATTTAAGACCAATAATTATCCATGAAATGGACTTATTTAAACTCTAATAAGCATATTGACTGAAAATATCTATGACTTACTAATGGAGATCTCTTGTCTCATAATAATTATTGAAGAAAGTAACTTTTGATTTTTCATCTACAGCCCTCCCACATTCTGTTGCGTCTTCAGCTTCTGATTTTTCTATGTGCCCTAATGTATCAAGTCATAGAAAGCGTTGTCAGCATTGTAGATCAACTGAAAATGCATGCCAATGACCTTAGATATAGGATACTGGCATTTTCACAATGTCCTGTTTGGAATTCCCATTTGTTTTTGGCGGTGAAGAGCCCACTTTTCTTTGTTGAAATACATGATTGTCTTTTATGAGGTAATAAAGAAAGACTTTGAGTCCACTTTCACCTTCCCATGCTATATGATGTCAAGTCATTTTTGTGTATTTCTATGATGTTGAAAATTAAATGGCAGTGTTACCTGAGTTATTTTTGCATGAAAATGTAGTTCTGCTCTCTTTATTTTACATTATGCATTTTATGTAGTTTTGCTTCCATCAATTTATTTTGGAGACTAGCAGTTCCTTTAGGGGCACATAATGTCTCCAAACGTCTATGCAACTGCTTCTCTAATTCTCTTTTCTGATTGGTTTTCTTTTCTTTAAAGATCCATTATATGCAGATTTCCATGATGAAGAATGGGGCCTTCCTGTTCACGATGACAAGTAATTCTGCTAGCTAATTTTTGTTTATCCCATCTGTCACTTACTACTAGTAGGCAACTATTTTATGGCTTCCGTTTACATTTACCTGCTTCTGACCATTTGCAGGAAGCTTTTTGAACTGCTTAGCTTTTCCACTGCATTGGCTGAATTAACATGGCCGGTCATTCTTAGTAAAAGGCATATATTCAGGTATATTGGACTATGCCATGGTGTTATGCGTAGAAACAAAATGATCACAACAATTAGGCTATTTTCACTAGCTAAAGCTGACCATTGTGGGTTTTCGGAATGCAGGGATGTCTTCCTGGACTTTGATCCTATTGCAGTGTCAAAATTGAATGAAAAGAAAATTGCAGCGCCAGGAAGTCCTGCTAGCTCTCTGCTGTCGGAACTAAAGCTGAGATCAATTATTGAAAATGCACGTCAAATTTGTAAGGTATGCACACCAAGTCCTTTAAATTGCATTTTCCTTCTGTCTGATAATGAATGCAATATTGCATTTGTTTGAATCATAGTTTTGCTGAAATATAGAATATATTTGATCACATTTTTGGGGAGAAAGAGGGGGTGGGGTGGGGTGTCTTGGCACTGGAACGGATGTCAAAATTGTAGGGGCAATGGTCAAAGACATAAGTTAATATAGGCAATCAAGTTCTATGTTTAAGTTTATCAGCAGTTGACAGGTGTTGGGGAAAGTGAATGGGATGTTACAGGCGGTTTCCTCTAGATAAACAGCTTACTTCTAGCAGTTTCATTAGCTTATATGGAGTTAGATGGTGCTTATAAGCATCTGAAAAACATTTTGTAACATGTTTGATAGCTTATAAACTTTTCAAAAGTGTTGGGCAACTTTTTGTGGCAAATGAGTTAATAAGCTTCAAACTCCTAAAAAAAGGTAAGCTCCCCTCAATGTGTCTTTAAAGCATCTTATGAGCTATCTAAAGCAAAAAAATTAGATGACATAAATATCTTTAATTATTTGCAATATTGCATTCCTCCTCTTAAAAAATATTTATTTATATGAAATTAATGGTGCCATATCATCTCTTGTCACCGACATAATGAAAAGAGATTACAGGCATTCATTCTTACCAAACAAAATTACAACCCATCAGACCCTAAAACATGTTGTATCTTATTTTATAGCAACACTTTGACAAATTTTTTTCAGATAAGATCGAAAAGCTTATAAACTCCAAAAACAAATCCTGGTGTAAGGTTTTAAGCTCTTAGATATGAGCTTAGCCAAATCCCCTTTAATGCTATAGTGAACAAGTCTGTTGCTTCAGTAGGACGAGGTCAATTGAACAACAAAATAAACAAAGGTTTCAAAATCATTTGATGTGAAACGGGCGAAAGTAATGGTGAAATAGATCTATCATCCTCTACACTGCAAAAAGAGAAAAGAGGGAAATCATGGGTTGTATTCAACTTCTACCTTGAAGCATATGTTTAAGTTAGGTTTACCTAGAACCTAATGGCAAGCCATTTACCCGACGAAGTGACAGTTTAGAGTTGTGAATGGCCCATCCAAAAAATTCTCAAATAATTAGTCTGATGTTGCGTGTTTGTACTTATGGCACAGATAATCAATGAGGTCGGGTCTTTTGACAAATACATTTGGGGTTTTGTGAACTGCAAGCCCATCGTTGGTAATTTTCGCTATCCTCGTCAAGTTCCAATCAAGACATCAAAAGCAGATACGATAAGCAAAGATCTGGTTAGAAGGGGATTTCGAGGAGTCGGTCCTACAGTTGTGTACTCGTTTATGCAAGTGGCTGGAATCACAAATGACCATCTTATCAGTTGTTTCAGACATCATGAGTGTATAATTGCAGGTGATTTAATGGATAAGAACGATGGCATAACATCCAAGAACGAAACAACAGCACTAGAGTTGGAATTAGTTAGAGATGTCGATGATTTGAGTTTGTCCAGGTAGTAATGCTTATTGTTGATGCTCTGTAATCTGTATTATGTGTGGTTCCTCACACTGGGATGGGCTTATCGCCAACTGAAGTAATTTATGAAATCCTAATCGCTCTCCCTTCTTGCCTCATTCTGCTCTCAATAATTTCTTTGCTAAAATTTAAAAATAATGACAACTATCTTATTGATTTCAATGTTACATATAATCTTCTTGTAACTGATCTTTATATGACAATCACCCGCTATCTTTTATTGCAGTAACCAAATTTTCTATATCATAAATTGGCACCCTTTGTGTCTGTGCACCATGTGTTGCATTTCGATTTACATTTGTAAAAGTTACAGGACGTGCGCATTAAAAATGAGTGATATAGTAAAATTTTCTGCACAATCTCCATTTGAAGTCTTGGCCTTAAGCAACGTTTACTCTCAACAAGAATGACCCAGACACAACTGACCAAGTTTAGTGCTAACCATCAAACTCTTTGACGCAACTCCCCACTCTTTCAAACTTGATTGGTTTCCGCTCAAATCATAACGAGTTCATACGTCTTAGCAAGTACGAGAGTTTTCATTTTCCATTTACGCTATATTTGACCTTTGAATTTCAGTAATGAGAAAGGATAGGAAATTAATTTTTTGGTAGCTTTCGATCCTTTTTTGTTTACTTTCGACCCTATTTGTTTACTTTCGACTTTTCCTTATCGAAAACTATCAAAATCCATGATCGGACATGGCGTGAAGTGTAGAACTCTAATCCAAATTCCAAACTTCTTGTTCGCTTGAAAGCTTCCAAATACTGAAGTGACAAAAATGTACATCTGCCCTCCTACTTTTGACCTAAATCCTAATCATCTCTATCATTTTCCTCAGACGAGATCAAGAATGATTGTGGGTGGCAATGAGATGAGGGAGGTAGAGCACAGCTAATTGCGAAGCTTCGACTGGAGATTGGAGCTCGTAGTTGCCTCGACTTTAGAGGGGTTAGGATGGTTGTGATCACCTTTAGTCCTTTATATGTTGCAACCACAATATATTCACCATCTTACAAGTGAACATTTCGTTAGCATACGACTCATAACATCATCTTTTCTGAGCTATGCTTCCCAAAATTGCAGTGTGTGAATATATTCACCATCAAATTTATAAAACCTCTGCGTAACATCTTGTGAATGCAATACAAGGTCGTATAGCTCCTCCACAGGATAGTCCATCACTTTCTCCACCTCCTCGGGGAAGTCGCCCTTAATATCATCCAGTCTAAGCTTGAAAACAGTAGCTCCCATTGATGATATATAACAGGAGTGACCATCCGAGAAATACGCCGCAAAGCAGAAACATCCTCCACTCAGATGCACAAGAGCACCAATCTCGTAGTTACAATCTAATGGTATAGTGAAGTATCCATGCAATCCGGTGATACGATTTGGAGTCATATAACTCAACTCGAAGACGCCAGTTGCTTCTTTCAAGGAAGGCGAGTGGCGCAAGGGCGTTCAAATTATAGCCAATGATGGCCACCTTTGGCCATACAGAATCGTCAAATTCACTAATATCCAACCCTGGTGGAAAGTAAGGCTTCTCCAAGACAAAATCTTGCCGTACAGTATCAGAGCACAGCCATACCAGGATGGAACCCGCAGCAAGTTGAAAACCAATGGATCAAACTTCTTTCTTTGAGTATATTCTACTCTTGCTACATCTTCTGCTTTTGCATTGAGCACACTTACTGCATCCACCGGGATATCGACATCGAGGAGCACAGGACCATAAGCCTCGGTAAACCAGAACCATTTGCATTCAAAGGAGTCGAAAACAGAGAGTTCCAAACGGCTACCCCATACCTATCTGGAGTTCGGAAGTAGATTTTCTGCTCTTCTCGATCAATTGCAAAACATCTTGAAATGGGGCTTGGAGGAAATCGAAATCGAAGTCGAAGTGGTGGGGAACGAAGCATAACCCAAGACGGTAGTTGTTCCTCACTTATTTTTGTTTTCTTTTTCTCTGACCATTCTTTCCTTGAGTTTTCCGTTTGAGATAGTGTAAGATCTCACGAGCCACCAACATATTATCTGTAATTAGACGTTTAGAAATAAAGGCCGATTGAGGGCCCGTTTTAATGGACTCAAAAAAAGTACTTCTTGAGCTGTGCTTTTATAGTAGAGTGTTTTTTTTAAGCCAACTAATTTTGCGTTTAGATGCAGTAACTAAAAGTGCTTTAAAATGTGCTTTTGTTTGAAACTACTCTGAATAACTTCTAAAAAAAGCTACTTTTTGGCTTTTTTTTTCTTACTTCTACTTAAAAAAAAAAAAAACCACCCAAACACAATATTTTTTCACCAAAGTATTTTTTTCAAAGAAATAAGTGCTTCTATCCAAAAGGGCTCTGAAACTCTAAAATAAGAGACGGAAGAGTACTCTTTAACCCGTTAACCAACATCTTTGACACAATCTTATAAACAACTTTGCATAAGGCTATGGACCTTAAATCGGCAGCCGTCTCTACTAATTGTTGCCTTTTGGGAACCAAGACAATTGTCGTATGATCCTTCAGCTGTTGGAATGACTCGTGCCTTATATTACATAATCAATTGTTGCATGTCCTATTGTACAAGAAGGGGATTAATGAACCAGTTCACAAATATTTTGGCTTCATTCTTGCCTGAATAATTTAAACTTGTCCTGCAACTTTTATGCTGTTTCTGCCATGTAAACTGTGGAAGCTGCTTTTGTTATGAGACTTGACATGTGCAATTTATGGTTATCGATTGAATGAGGAAAAGGCTGAGTGGATTATATATGTAACTGATGTTGGTCAACGGGAGCGGTTTGAAATGTTCTTTACTGTAAGTTTGAACATCTACATGTGGCATACCTACAGTTTGTCTTGCTGTAGCACCCATATATGCAATTTTGAGGCCAAAGAGCTCTACGGAATGTTCCTTTAGGCTGCCAAACGTGCTGGTTGGCTTCCTGCTGCTGATAATAAATATCCTAAGCTAGCCATGTAGAGTTTGGGCTTGTTCTAGGAGAGGATGGAAAATGATTCCCTACATGCAGTACCGAAACTGTAACTGGTAGATTTACTTGATGAGGCCAAGAGTATATGCAAGGCAGCCTCAACTGAAAAAGGTTAGTTGAGTTTGTCCACTCAACTACTGGGTTGTTCTTGAGTAACGCAGAGCTGTATAAGAATATTCAATTATATCATGTTCGTTGTGTTCTGAAATTTGAACATCGTGTGTGCTTCAAATGTATCCCAGGCAAGGCTAAAGAGTGGACTGAAGAGGAGCTCGAGAAAACTGCTGAGGCAGTTGGATATGGGGCTGTTAAGTGAGTATCTGCTCCGTGCTTGGTTCCCTGATTAAATTTTGTATCTGCTCTAAAAGACAAAATATTTATGCAATCCATTTAAATGGGAAAAAAAAAAATTCTAATAGCTCTGCCTAAATTTGATCCATTTATGGGATTCAACGGATTTTTCAGCTGCTTTTGTTTTTCGTTTTGTATTTAAAAAATGGTGGCATACACAGGTTGCTATTATCGTTGGTCTGAAAGAAAGGTCACTATTCCCTTAGATCCCTCTCAAGAAAGTATCTTGATATATATATATATATATATTTATAAAATAGAAATGCTGATCTTAAGAATAACAGAACAACCAATTAAACCTTTAGTTTTGACCAGATGCTCAATGACAAGGTGTGTCCAACGACTAGTATTGGTTTTATATATGAGAAAATTAATACTTTATCATTTCGCGGTTAGCAATATCGCCGGAGTATTGTTTTTGCTGAGATTTCTCTTGTACACAATCTTGTTATAAAGGCATCTTGTTTGCGCATCTCATAAGTCATATGGTTAGTGAAGGAGATAACATTGTTATGGATTTCATTTTGTTAAAGTTGGTCTGCTATAATTGTTTTCATTTCCTGGCTTTGTCTCTGTTTTCAATTGAATTATTCTATGTGTATTAATACTTCAATTTGTTTCTTATTTGCCTTGTTTTCTTATGAGCAGGGAAATATTGTTGTATGGAAGAATTGAAAAGGGTAGGCCAACTCCCCCTTGGTGGTGAAACTTGTAGGGTTTTCTACCGTGCTTTCCGCTATAGGATGTGGCTAATTAGTTTTAGAGGTTGCCCAACATTTTCTAAAATGGTTCATCTTCTGATCTATTTTCTTTTCATCACTGGAGTTAGAAACACTGAATTCATTAAAAATAATGAGAAGTTTTTGGATCATAGTGAACCCTGATGAACTTCAAGAATTATTGGACTTGGTTCGTCCCGATGAATGTACTTTGGGTCTTCTATTTGCTCCAGTGTGCCGAGGTAATAATGTTTGACTGTGGATATTCCTATCTGTGTAGGCTCCTTGCTCCTAGCCTTCTGAATGCTCAGCATTTTGCTTAATTTATTTCCCCTGTTCTTGTCTTGTCAGATTGTTGAAGAGGCAGTCACCGATCTTCTGCCATATATACAATTTATCTAAAGGCTTCACAAGATTTTATACCAACTGCCAGGTATGAAGACCTTGACATGTTTTGATATTGTGTCGTCGTCTGAATATTTATATTATGATTTGAAAATGAATTTTGTTGGTGGTGGGATCAGAGGAGACAAGTAGACTGTTGCTTTGTGAGGCTACAGCAGTTGTGATGAGAGTACACAAGAATTAAGTCAACAAGAACGAGAAAATGGTGGGAAACTTTAAATTTTTGGTCCAACTTGAGATTCAAATTGAAATTCTGCATGTATTTATCTTGAAAATTGAAATTAGTGATTCCATGAAGTGATGAATTTTGATGTTAATCTGTGAAAAAAATAAGCCAGGACCATCAACTGCCGATATTCATGTATAAACCTTATGTGCAATAGAGTACAAAGTGAAATGCAATACCATCAATTTTACCGCCTGAATAAAGAAAATAAGAGTTACAACATATAGAGTTAATTACACTCAAGCCCCTCTGATATCACCAAATTAACGAGTCCCACTGCAACTCTTATAGTTATACCAATAACCTCTCCAGGCCTAGGGTTTGGCCTTCTGTCAAATAGTACCTTCTGTTGGGGTGTTTTGTAAACTCTCGACAGTAAAAAATTGCACAAACGATTCATCTAAACAACCAAAACTTGTGTTTAAAAGAATTTCCATTAGAGTAAGTATGATTTATTGAGGACTCTCAAGCAAAAAAAAAAAAAAGTGAGGACTTTTTTCCTAATTTTGAACACAGATTATAGGAAAGAATCGTTTTTTATGTCTTTAAAAAAAATTAATTTTTATTCTAATATAAAAAGAAGTTTCCATTTTTAAATACTTCCAATTGGGTGGCGATTTCAATTTAAACTCGAATAAGTTTTAGTTTGTGTTTACCAATTATGCAAACTTAAGTGGGATGTTAATGTAATTATAAAAGTTACACGAGGGACTTGATAATTTATCCATATCAGAAGGAGTCTAAATGCAATTAACATAGAGCAACGTATGAAGATAAGCTCAAACATTTGGGACTGAACATGAATTAGAATAGATAGCCACAAATAGAAACTTTTACGAGATTTGCATCCAAAATACACAAGACCACCACAAACAAACAATTTTGATGTTGAAGTCGCAACTTTACACAAAGCAAGAGATCTAAATCATATGTCAGTGACGCAACTTATAGGATCCTTGACATCTCATGAGCTCACTTTGATGCCCAAAGAGGAGAATTTAGAAAAGAAGAAAAATATTTCTTTCATGGCCAATCATGAAATTGAAATCTCCCCCAAGACTATGACGGAAGATCAATTGGATGAGGAGTTTGCACTCCTTCCCAAAAGACTTTGACTAGTCACAAGTTCCAAAAGAAAGATCCTGCATGGAAATCGAAGCGGTAGAAGCATAGATGAAGACTTGAACAAGTTTCTTGGAATGGGATTTAGAATCCATGAAATAACCATGCTATTAACTCGATACCATTGCAGAAAAGTAGGAGAATTAAGATCAGGATGAATAACAGTACCATCGATGAACCCTAACTTCATCTTCGCCTCTAACACAGTCTTGATTGAGCGACTCCAGGTAAGCAAATTCTTACCGTTTATGGGAATAGTAACCAGAGTCATCCCTCGGTGATTGAATTGTGTAGAAACAGCATTTTATCGAGCAAAAGGATATTGATGATTTTTGAAAATTAATAGACTAACTAGAGGCAAACTCATACATATGAAGAACATCTTGAATCACTAATGCTTCAGTTCGGGATGCTCTAAAAAATAAAAGAAAACCATCATCTGCATAGAAAAAATGAGAAACCGTCGCAAACAAAGGATCACCCTGCCGCAAACCACAATGGGGAATTATTGAGCCGAAAAGATCAAAACCAAGTGGAACGTAATATCTAACCGAAGAAACCCAAAGCATAATTAGTGACACCCACCGTTGATCAAACGTCATATGTAGAAGCATATCATGCAGAAATTCTCATTCTAACCTACCGTATACTTTGTGGACATCTATAGTTTAGTAGCGAAACCATTCTTTCCTTGAGTTTTCCGTTTCAGATAGTGTAAGATCTCACAAGCCACCAACATGTTATCTATAATTAGGGGAAATTCTAGCCCAGACCCGGCTCGGCCGAACCAGTATTAATCACGTGACGAGTGTTTTACACTTGCCCTATGAATGATCGATAATTTAGGGAGAGTGACCAATCAATTGGCAAGTGCAATACACTTGTAATATGATTTGTTGGGTTCGGACCAACCAGGTTCGGGTTAGAATTTTCCCTGTAATTAGACGTTTAGAAATAAAGGCCGATTGAGGGCCCGTTTTAATGGACTCAAAAAAAGTACTTCTCGAGCTGTGCTTTTATAGTAGAGTTTTTTTTTTAAGCCAATTAATTTTACGTTTGGATACAGTAATTAAAAGTGCTTTAAAATGTGCTTTTGTTTGAAGCTACTCTGAATAGCTTCTAAAAAAAAGCTACTTTTTGGCTTTTTTTTTTCTTACTTCTACTTAAAAAAAAAAAAACCACCCAAATACAATTTTTTTTTCACCGAAGTATTTTTTTCAAAGAAATAAGTACTTCTACTCTAACACATAGTCCATCCAAAAGGGCTCTGAAACTCTAAAATAAGAGACGGAAGAGTACTCTTTAACCGTTAGCCAACATCTTGGACACAATCTTATAAACAACGCTGCATAAAGCTATGGACCTTAAATCGGCTACCGTCTCTACTAATTGTTGCTTTTTGGGAATCAAGACAATTGTCGTATCATCCTTCAGCTGTTGGAATGACTCATGCCTTCCTTGTATTACACAATCAATTGTTGCATGTCCTATTGTACAAGAAGAGGATTAATGAACCAGTTCACCAATATTTTGGCTTCATTCTTGCCTGAATAATTTAAACTCAATGGCAAGTCATGAAATGGTATTCAAGGCTAAGTTCTAAAGAGAGTACTTGTTTATAAAAGAAATTCATTTGTCTGATGAATAGTCTTACATTTTAAATTATAGTCTTTGTCAATAGCATGGCCTTCAATTCTTAAAAGAATTAGTTTAATCATGCAAAGTTAGATAAGATTTTGACAACTTCATTCTATTTTGGAAGATGATGCTTAAATTTTTTTACATAGAAGCATTATAAACAGAATAGCAATGCTTTCTACATATAAGTCTCAAAGAGTACCAAAAAAGAAACAAGTTAACGTGCAAAAATATTCATTCAGCTAGCAAGCCATCCGTAACACATGCTTCCTACATATGAGTCAAAAAGTTACGAAGCTAAAGACTTGTTCAATTGCAAGCATACGATTCACAACATCATCTTTTCTGAGCTATGCTTGCCAAAATTGCACTGTATCTATATATTCATCATCAAGTTTATAAAACCTCTGCATAAGCACATCTTGAGGACGCAATACACGACTCGTACATCTCTTCCTCCAGAGGACAGTCCATCGCTTCCTCCACCTTCCCGGGGAATTTGCCCTTAATATCATCCAGTCTAAGCTTGAAAATGGTAGCTCCCATTGATGATATAAAACAGTAGTGACCATTCGTAATGATTTCATCAGCTAAGTTGTCAAATGTAACATCTTTGCTCACAACAATTGTAGTAGTGACTTTGGATTTCACAATCCTCCTCCAACATGAAACAAGAAAAGACGTGAAATTGCTTATGATGTAAAAATAACAATAGAAAATTCAAAATCAAAATAGATAAAAATTAGATGTGTTAAACATTAAAAATAAAGACATTTTGAAGAACAAAAAAATTTCAACAACTAAGATAAAATCAAAATATGAAAATATGAACTTAAAATCTTGAAGATGGTAAAAATAAAATATGAAGAGAAAGAAAAACAAAAAGATCAAAAAGAAGAAGAAAGCGTAATTGTTTATGAAAAAATGAACAACAAAAATCAATTAAAATTAAAATGGGTAAAAATTAGATCTATCATCTTTTACCAAGACAGCATTATATATTATGCTAGTGAAAAAGTGACATTAAGTGTAGAAATTGTGTGATTTTCAAGCATTTTGGAACTGTAAAAGAAGATTAAAGATAAAGAAACATTTTGATGAATAAAAATTGCAACAATTAAGATAAAAATAACTAAAAATAAAATGTGAAAATATGAACTTAAAAAAAACTCAAAATGGGGACAATAATATATGAAGAGGGAAAAAAAAAGGTGCATTGCTTAGGGTAAAGAAAGAACAACAACTAAGAAGTGAAAAATTAAAATAGGCCAAAATTATATCATAGAATATATCGTACATGTGCCGGTAAAGAAGTGAATATAGGTTAGGGCGATCTTGCTTTGTATCTAATGAGAGTGTATGGTTCCAAGCACTTTGGGACCAAAAAAGAGATTAAAAATAAAGAGACATTTTAATGAACAAAAATTGCAACAACTAAAATAAAAATGGTTGAAAACAAAAGGTAAAATACAGATTGGGAAAAAAAACACTCATATATGGTGAAAATAAAGTATGAGAGAGAAAACAAAATTAAGAAAGTGCAAGTACTTAGGAGAAAAAAAAAGAAAAAAAAACAGAAATTGTGAAATTTGAAATAGGTAAAAACTTACATATATCACTGATGTGGGTCGAAACTGGGGGCTGGTCGACATCGATCGATTCCACAGGTCGGGTGGATGAACGATGATATTCGAACGGGAAGTTGGTCCTGCAACAAGAGAAATGGCAACGTGAGCTAGTCGAGATGGGTCTCAGCTAAGACCATCCGATGCTTAAGTCAGTGGATCGGTTTTGGGGAGATTTGAACAAAGTAAGGGTACTATTTGTAATTAATGTGTGCTTCTTACCATAAATACGGGGGTATTTATACTATGTCCAGGTAGACCACGCTCTTGTGGGCCTACTAGGCCAAGTAGGTCGTTGAGGACCAACGTGGGCGACCCATAGATCTACTGATAGGGTCCGTAGGTGCTAGCTAGCATCCCATTAATGAGGTATAGGATTAGGTGGCTCCCCCATACCCCGTCTGACGGAGCATTTAATGCTAGCAGGGATCCGTTGGACCCGGCATGGTCCAGGTTGACAAAGGTACCGACCAGAGCAACCGAGGAGTCGGGTTCGAGCCGCGAGTGAACGATTTGGAACGCTGGGAGCGGGGATATTGGAGCCGGTCAATACCCGTCAGTATGATTGGAAAGGATTCGAGGGGAATCGATCGGGTGGTAGAAAGAAACTCGTCGGGAGAAAGGTGGTCGGATGTGCCGGTCGGAATTGTGCCACGTCAATCACATTTTATCAAAACAATATATTAAAATTTATGTACAAAAAATTGTGTAAATAAGCAAACCAAAATGCTTGTATATTTAAAACTTAAAAAGTTATCAATACAATAAACTTCAACATGAAATCATAAAATAGCAAATAAAGCTAATCCACCAAACCAAAGTAACATAAACAAAAATATAAATACATCTTTCAAGAGTAATAATAAAAATTACAATGCGAAGAATTCCAAAATACAAAGATAAAAGTGTGCAAAAACGTCCTCTAATAGAATTTTAAGGGAATAGGAAGGGCACTATGAGAAAGAAATAGTAAAATGAGAACCAAAAGAAATTGAGTCAACAATTCTATAAAGTGGGGAGACTAAACACAAAAAAAAAAACAGCAAAACAAAACCCATTAGACAAAATAATTACAAAATGAAAAGAAGATGAAATTTAAGATCAATGATTAAATAAAAAATTGCATCCCTTCAAAACAATATTGATGAAACACGAATAAATTTAAAATGAGCTTGGCATGATGAAATAGATTTTGTTAGGGTTATCTTGAGGCAAAATAATGTTTTGTATGGCAAGAATTATGGAGGAAGACAATGTTTCGTATGAGAAGAATTATAGTGAAATAAGGAAGTAGCATATTAAGAGTTACAATGAGATTCAAATTCAAAATGATTTAGAAAATCAAGAGAGCCCATAAGATAACTAATGAGAATTTTCTTACTTAATTAAAAAAATTCAAAATTCTAGAAAATTAGAATTTGATAAAAATTGGAGTAATTGAGTCAACCACCTTCTTTAAATATATAATAGTATTGATTAAGTTTAGACTCTAATCCAAATGTTGTAGTTACTAAGTAGGTGAGCAAGTTGAACTGTGGGTTAGTATTAAATGCATATAGTTTTGAATGACAAGTCCTTGAAAATTCTTAGAGGGTCAACGTTTTCAGTTTTAATCTTATTCTTCTTCTTCTTTCTTTTTTCTTTTTTTTTTTCCCTAATTTATGATCTTTATGATTTGCTTTGTGATACTTGACACTCTTAGAACTTTATCATTTTGTTATCACTTTAATAGGGACTTTGGCAACTCAAATTTGACTGGTCATCTGGTGCCTCAACTTAGGAACTTGAATATCTCCGGTATCTGTGAGTATCATTTGACTCTTCCATTTTGATTCACATTGGCGAGGTGCACTTGTGTAACCATTGATTCTATTAATCATGCATGACATAAGATGGCAGTTATGTTTGTGAAAAAGTTATTTTGCTTGTTTTAATTTGCAATTATGTTTGTGAATTGTTCTTCGTTTCCTTTACACATCTTTATTGTATGGAAACATATTGAAACGTGACATCTTTATTTTGTAGAGAGTTGTACAACAATAACATCCAGCTGAGCTTGGCAACTTGAATAGCCTTGTAAGTTTGGGCCTATACAACAACAATATCTGCATCATATCGAATACTTGCAATTTTTATTGAACTGAGATGTGATCGTTGTTGTAGAGGAATGAAACACTAGATGCTTCTTAAATATGAAGCACTAGACATGTTATGCGATTATCAATTATTTTAATCCATTTGGTTTTTTAATGTGATTTCTCATTTTGTTCATTCTTTTCCATTTGGTTTATGCTTGTTTTGATTTATATTAAATCAGTGATTTTTATAAAATATACCACATGGAAGATATAAATATAAAGTAAAATACATTACTATATAGCTTCTAATTAAAAATTGAAATAATGACTAAAAATTGGGTCACTAGTTCAGTGACTAAATCAGTAATTGATCACAAAATCAATAATACCCCGTAATTCATAATTTATTTTATATCTATGTAAGTATGTATATCTTAATGTGCATTCTAAGATAATAAAGTCCAAGTGAATTTATAGTGTTTTTGGACAAAAAGAAAAGAAAAGATTTAGTTCATGTGATTTAAAAAAAACATTGAGGACCTAATTGAAGAAAAAAAGGAACTTAATTGAGTATAATTTGAAAGGTTCGGGGGACAATTGCAAGAAAGAGACGTATTTGGGGGCTCGAATGTCTAGAATGAGGGTCGAATTTAGGTAGACTACAAGTTTTGAGGTCGGACCGAATTAACTATTCAAATTAAGGACCAAAACCAAATTACTTCATCTTTGCAAAACGTAAATTGAGCTATAATTCACTCATTTCTCAACCAAATTCAAGGAACAAGTTTACCATTTCGATCGCTGTGACGAGAGGAGGTGGTAAAATTTCTGGGTTTGGCCGGACAGCGCCGGTGGCTGCTGTTCACCAGTTTCCGGCAAATTTTCCGGCAAGAGCTGGCTGAGTACGGAGCATCTCGACTTGAGTAACGTGTTGGTGTCTTCGATTTCGGGATTGGGTCAACGGTGGCAAAGTAATTGTACGGCAAAGATGCGGTGGTAAGTTAGGGTTTGATTTGGTCTCTCCTCAATTGAACCTAATCGGCTTAGATTTTTACGAAATTGATTTAGGGCTTTGACAGATCTCGTTGAGGCGCATCTCCCAATGAATCAGGTTGCAATTTCGGTGATCGCAGTGGCGGCTGCAGCGGTTTTTGGTCAGTGTAATCCCTTTGACGCTTTGGTTCTAAATACGTGGGTATCAGGCTCATTTGACGCTCGGTTAAGCTTGGGGTGACTACGTAATGAATTTGATGTTGGTATATATACATGTTTTGATTGAAATTTCAACGTTGGACTTTAATACATGGTCATAAGGGCCTACGTACAAGATACAAAAAGCATGCATGGAACTAGAATTATATAATTTGTGTTTGTTGAGTTGGACTGTGCATTGGATTTGAGATGGAGCTATTTATGAAAATTTGGCCTAAGATCAATTGATATTTGACTGAAATTTTTTTGATTGAAATTTCAACGTTGTGGACTTTAGTACATGGTCATAAGGGCCTACTTACAAGATAAAAAAAGCATGAATGGAACTCGAATTACACAATTTATGCTTGTTGAGTTGGACTGTGCACTGGATGTGAGATGGAGCTATTTATGAAAATTTGGCCTAAGATCAACTGATATTTGGCTTGATATAATTAGTTAAAGGATGGATTTGAGGTTATTAGAACTACATGTAATGGGATTTGATTTTGAAAACCCATCAGTTATATACACATGCATTGGGCCTGATTAATAGGTCAAAGTATGACCAGGGGAATACTTGGGAAATAAATTTTTAACATGCGATAGAGAAGTAATTAGTACTCGACGTTTCTTGAGTATCATTAAACTATCGAATAGTGATGGAAAATAAATATGTTCATTGGCTAATTTTAGAATTTTACTCTAATTGGTGGTGTGCCATGCTTGGAGACTTTGAGGATTAACTGAGCGAAAGGGGCTATTGATATATGATAAGGTGAGGGTTTACATATGTCCTTTGATGGGAATAGAACCTCCCATATTGATTGTTGTGCTTCTCTTATTGTGAAGCTTGCAATCGATTTGTTTAATTTGGGGCTTGCCGTCCATTGTAAGCTATTCTGAATTGTGATTGAATTCTTTTACTATTGATACCCGATTCTAATATGTGATTTTTGCCATTGTACTATAATCTTCGGGACTAGCTGTCCCTTTTGAACTGTGAATATTGATTACTGTACTATACTCCTTCTTATTCCTCCTTGTTTTTATTCTATTGGGGAATTGCATTGCACTGTACTATACGGGTGACTATAAGGAATGTCCATAGTTTACGATTGGGTCCATGGGAAGATCCCATGGAAAGGCCGGGTGGGGAAGTCCCCCGGTCGTGTACATATTTGTGTTGACTGTATTGTCTGAAGTGCCTGCCACCCTAAGCCAGGAAGAATAAGAAAGGGTCTTTTTCTTTTCTTGCTTATGGAGTGATAAGGTAGTGAATCACCTTTCCTTGTTGCTTTGAACTTCCTATTACTGTTGATTGATTTGGTATTCCCTCTTCGTGCGGTTTATAATATGTCTCTGTTCTTATCACCACTCTATTTATTGTATTATCATTTTGCTTATGTCGTATACCCTTGTTGAGTCACTTGGACTCATCCTCTTTGCTCTATTTTGCTTGTTCTTTTACTCAGAGAGAAGCAGAGTTAGTGGACCAACTAGAGGGAAGCTCGCATGGAGGCATCAGGAGGAGGTTATTATACTTTGATGTAGTTGTGGCTTATCATGGTTTAGTACCCATTTTTTACCCTATATCAACCCCTTGGCCATATTTAGCATAGATTTGGATAGTAGTTTTGTAACGCATATGGACCCATGGGCATATTTTGCATAGAGGTAGATAGTTTTGTAACAAATGTGGGTCTGCAGCCATGATATGAATTCTTGTGTGGTTTGGTACTTTTACTATTTCGAATTTGGAAGTAAACATATGTTTTGGGATTTTCAAGTGCATATATGTATTGTGGTGTGTCGTGTGTTACAAGTTTGAACTGTATGTGGGGGTTTCATATGGTTCTAAAATGATCATGTTCGATATTTTTTTAGCGACAGGCCTAGAGCGATTTGGATGACTCAAGAGTAGAGCAGTGGGATAAGAGTTGGAAAGAAGATGCTTGCAATAAGCTTACAAATGAAATACGAGACCTAGAGAGATTACTAAAGACATTTGAGGAGGAGAGTATTAAGAGGTTGTTGGGCTCTGAGATTCAGGATAGGAAGTGCATTCTTAAAAACTATAATGAACCCAGGGTAGAGTTTTCACATCTTTCGGTCATTTTGGTTCCAATACGTTTTGGTGGCATTTACTGATTCTTCTTTCCTTTTTCTTTTTCTTTTTGTTTCTTCTTTTTTTAGTGTGATTCGGAGAAGCTGAAGAGAGAGGAGGAGGAGGAGGAGATGAAGTTTGTTAATCGTGCTTTTTGCGCAAAACATGTTTGGCAAATCGTCTCTCTTATAGGTTGGAAAAGTGGGGGATGGAGGTGGTGCGGTGGGTGTTGCTTTTACATTTTTAGTGGATTCAAATACATTTTTGAACATTTAATCAGTGTTTTTTTTCCCGGTTCTTTTCAATATAGAGGCATTTAGCGGAGTTGTCCGAGCTGTACCGATGAGGTTTTGTATGCAGAAAATTGAGTTTGAATAGTATCTTGATTACAAATAAGGGTGCAATAAGACTATCGTAGATCTACTAAAGAGTTGTGCGAAAGGATTTAAGAAATCTACGAAAACTATTTGGAATGATTTTCATTGATGATTGGCCTGCTGACTTAGAGTCTCGTTTTCAGTATTTGGAAAGGAAGGTATGGATGTGGAAGTAACTTAATTTATGTAACCATGCCACTTATATCATGAAGAAGGATGGTGGGTACAACTGTGCCTCAACTAATATTGCTGCTTTGTGGTGAGTTTCCTATTTTCTCTGTTCACTGGTTCATCTTCTGTATATGAAACTTCTCCCTAGTCTTTTACGTTTCTTTGCCAAAGTACATGTATTACTCTTTGACAAGGTTTGTTCTGAAATGGATTTGGTTTATTGGATACTTTATTTTACCTATGTTTCCATATTTATAACATATCAGCCTTCTAATATTCAAAATCATCAATGCTCGATAAATTGTTAATATGTAAATAACTTAACTAATGTTGAAACTTGTCCTGCAACTTTTATGCTGTTTCTGCCATGTAAACTGTGGAAGCTGCTTGTGTTACGAGACTTTACATGTGCAATTTATGGTTATCGATTGAATGAGGAAAGGGCTGAGTGTCTATATATGTAACTGATGTTGGCCAATGGGAGCAGTTTGAAATGTTCTTTACTGTAAGTTTGAACATCAACATGTGGCATACCTACAGTTTGTCTTTATTTTAGCACCCATACATGCAAATTTGATGCTAAAGAGCTCTCTCTCTGGGATGTTACTTTAGGCTGCCAAATGTGCTGGTTGGCTTCCAGCTGATGATAATAAATATCCTAAGCTAGCCATGTAGGGTATGGGCTTGTTATAGGAGAGGATGGAAAACGTTCCCGTACTCGCGGTACAGAAACTGTCAAACTGGTAGATTTACTTGAAGAAGCCAAGAGTATATGCAAGGCAGCCTTAACTGAAAGAGGTTAGTTGAGTTTGTCCACTCAACTACTGGGTTGTTCCTGAGTAACGCAGAGCTGTATAAGATTATTTAATTATATCATGTTCCTTGTGCTCTGAAATCTGAACATCATGTGTGCTTCAAATGCATCCCAGGCAAGGCTAAAGAGTGGACTGAAGAGGAGCTCAAGAAAACTGCTGAGGCAGTTGGATATGGAGCTGTTGAGTATCTGCTCTGTGCTTGGTTCCCTGATTAAATTTTGTATCTGCTCTAAAAGACATAAAATATTTATGCTATCCATTTAAATGAAAAAAAAAAATACTAAAAGCTCCGCCTAAATTTGATCCATGTATGAGATTCAATGGATCTTTCAGCTGCGTGTTTTAGTTTTATATATTAATTTTGTATTTAAAAAATGGTCGCATATGCATGTTGCTATTATGGTTGGTTTGACAGAAAGGTCACTGTTCCCTTAGGTCTCTCTCAAGAAAGTATCCTGATATTTTCGTGTATAAAATAGAAATGCTGATCTGAAGAATAACAGAACAATCAATTACACCTTCAGTTTTGACCAGATGCTCAATGACAAGGTGCGTCCATCGACAAGTATTGGTTTTATATATTAGAAAATTAATACTTTTATTATTTAGCGGTTAGCAATATCACCAGAGTATTGTTTTTGCTGAGACTTCTCTTGTACACAATCTTGTTATAAAGTCATCTTGTTTGCGCATCTCATAAGTCATATGGTTAGTGAACATTGTTATGGATTTCATTTTGTTAAAGTTGGTCTCCTATAATTGCCTTCATTTCCTGGCTGTGTCTCCGTTTTCAATTGAGTTATTCTATGTGCATTAATATTTCAATTTATTTCTTATGGCCTTGTTTTCTTATGAGCAGGGAAATATTGTTGTATAGAAGAATTGAAAGGAAGGGTAGGCCAACTCCTCCTTGGTGGTATAACTTGGGTTTTCTACCGTGCATTTCACTATGGGATGTGGTTAATTAGTTTTAGAGGTTGCCCAATGTTTTCTTAAATGGTTCATCTTTTGATCTATTTTCTTTTCCAAGTGATGCTGTCATCACTGGAGTTAGAAACACTGAATTCATTAAAAATAATGAGAAATTTTTGGATCATGGGGAACTCCAGGTGAACTTCAAGAATTATTGATTCACAGCGGTTGTTTATATTTGCAACAGGTTGGGATATTGGACTTGGTTCATCCTTATGAACGTACTTCAGGGCTTCTATTTGCTCCAGTTTGCCGAGCAAATAATGTTGACTATGGATATTCCTATCTGTGTAGGCTCCTTCTAAATGCTCAGCATTTTGCTCAATTTATTTCCCTTGTTCTGTCTTGTCAGATAGTTGAAGAGGCAGTCACCAATCTTCTGCCAAATGCGTGGTGTGAAAATATTTATACAATTTATCTAAAAACTTCTATACGAACTGAAGACTTTGACATGTTTTGATATTCTGTCGTCTGAATATTTATATTATGATTTGAAATTGAATTTTGTAGGTGGTGGGATCAGAGGAGACAACTAGACTGTTGCTTTGTGAGGCTACGGCAGTTGTGATGAGAGTATACAAGAATGAGAAAATGGTGGGAAATTTTGTATATTATTAGTATATTGTAAATTCAAATGCAACTGCTCCAAATCCAATAATTCTTCCAATAGTTACTTCCCTATTCATTGTTCTTACCACAAGATTGGAGGCTCTATGGCTTGCACATATGAAAAAGTCTGCCATTTGCTCCCAAGTCCCAACCACCCTTTTCTCTCTCTCTCTCTCTCTCTCTCTCTCTCTCTCTCTCTCTCTCTCTCGTGCTAGTTATGGTAAGTTTTGAATTACTATTCAAGGCAGTGGAGATGTGCATGTCGTATTGTGTAAGTAGGGGATAAATGAACCAGTTCACCAATATTTTCGCTTTATGTTTCTTGTATGTCCATGCTGTTTGTTCTTTAACGGTTCTTTTCTGTGTATGTTTATTCTTTTGTACTTGGCTTCCCAAAGCATATTTTTGTTGTCCTGTAAAACTAAGGGAAGTAACCATTAATTTTGGTGAAGAACGCTTCTGCAATGATGTCCAAGCAATAACAACACATGATGAGCAAATGGATATTTACAACTTATTTATTTCTGATTTTTATTCGTGGTTGAATTTTTCATATAATCTGGCATACACTTCAAAAAAACAAAAAAATGAAGTTTCAATGATCGATTTTTAATGACGTTCTATTAGTCGCTGATCAATGACTGTTTAACGACTAATTAGTAATTGATATAAAATTTATCTTCGCATGTATTTTTTATTTTTCGAAAGTTGTGATGTCCGTCAACATATCCATTTAGTTTTTGAATGTGATTTCTCATTTTATTCATTCTTTCCCATTTGGTTTATGCTCGTCTTGATTTATACTAAATCAGTGATTTTTATAAGATATAACATATGGAAAATATAAATATAAAGTGAAATACATTACTTTGTAGCTTCTAATTAAAGATTAAAATAATGACTAAAAATAGGATCACTAGCTCAGTGATTAAATCAGAAACTGGTCATTAAATCTGTAATACCCCGTAGTGTATAATTTGAATTTATATTTATATGAGTATGTACATCTTAATGTGCATTCTTAGATAATAAAGCCCAAGTGAATTTATTGCTTTTTTGGACAAAAAGAAAAGAAAAGATTTTAGTTCATGGTAGGCCTGGCAATGGGTAAGGTTTTTACCCTACTCTAAAAATACCCGATTAAATATACTATATATCATACCCTATTCGATTTAAATATTTACCCATTGGGTATGTGTATTGGGTATATCCTATTTTTAGGGTAGGGTCCAATCATATATTTTTTTTTATTTGTCATTTTTTGATATTATGTATTTTTTTAACTCACACACACAGTTAACACATACACACGTATTTACGCACACTGCACACACTTTTTCACACACTTCTTTTTTTCACACACACACTTTTTTCACACACACACACACAAACACACATATTTTTCACACACACACACCGCACACACATTTCACACACACACACACACTGCGCACACATACACATATTTTTCACACACACAATGCACACAAGTTTCACACACACACACACTGTACACACACAGTGTGTGAAAACACACACTGCGTGAAAAAATACACTACACAGTTTTCAAACAATGTGTGTGTTTGTGTGTGCAACATATGTTTTCACACATACACATTTTTCACACACTGCACACAGTTTTCACACACTGTGTGTGTGAAAAATATGTAGTGTGTGTGTGTGTGTGTGAAAACTGTGTGCAGTGTGTGTGTGTGTATGAGTACGAAAATTGTGTGCAGTGCGTGTGTTTACACAGTGTGTGTGTGTGTGTGTGTGTGTGAAAAATGTGCGTGCGTGTGTGTGTGTGAAAAATGTGTGTACAATGTGCGTGTGTGTGTGAAAAATGTCTGTGGTGTATGAATACCCATTGAGTAAGGATGTGTGTAGTGTGTGAATACCCATTGGGTATCATTACCCAATGGGTAGGAACGGGTAAGGCCTTACCCTAACCCATTCATTTGTAGTAGTATGGGTTAGCATAGGGTATGAGTAGATTTTAAAATTTTAGGGCATGGGTAGGGTATGGATAGAGAATGAATGGGTATGAGTAGGGTAAATCCTACCCATTGACGGGCCTAGTTCGTGGGATTTAATAAAAACATTGAGGACCGAATCAAAGAAAAAGAGGAACTTAATTGAGCATAATTTGAAAGATTTGGGGGGTCAATTTCAAGGAAGAGAAGTGTTTGGGGGCTCGAATGTATGGAATGGGGTCGAATTTAAGTAGATTGCAAGTTTTGATGTCAATCAGAATTAATTATTCAAATTAAGGGCCAAAACAGAAAATTGAAATAGTTCCTAAAAAGCAGACACGACGAGGTTGGTAAAGAAATAGTGGAGGAGACATAGATACACTGCATGAATTGCTTCATCCATGCAAAACGTAAATTGAGCAATAGTTCACTCATTTCTCAACCAAACTGAGCAAACAAGTTTACTATTTCGATCACTGCGACGAGGAGAGCATATTAGGGTAAAATTTCTGGGTTTTGCGGGACGTGAAGGAGCGCCGGTGGCGGCTGGTCAACGGTTTCTGGCGTATTTCCCAGAAAGGGCTGGTTGAGTACGGAGCATCTCGACTTGAGAAACGTGTTGGTTTCTTCAATTTCGGGATTGGGTCAACGGTGGCGGAGTTAGGGTTTGATTTGGTATTTCCTCAATTGAACCTAATCGGCTTAGATTTTTCTGAAATTGATTTAGGGCTTTGATAGATCTCGTTGAGGCGCTTCTCCCAGTGAATCAGGTCGCAATTTGGGCAGCAGCAGCAGTTTTTAGTCAGTGTAATCCCTTCGACGCTTTGGTTCTAAATACGTGGGTATTAGGCTCATTTGACGCTCGGTTAAGCTTGAAATGACTATTTAATGAACTTAATGTTGGTATAGATACATTTTTTGATTGAAATTCCAACGTTGTGGACTTTTAATACATGGTCATATGGGCCTACATACAAGATAAAAAAAGCATGCATGGAACTAGAATTATATAATTTATGCTTGTTGAGTTGGACTCACTACAAGAAAACAGGCAAAAACCTACGGAAACCCGACGGAAAAAATCTCTTGCAAATACCAACGGAAAACCTACAGAAGTTGGGAACATGCAATTCCATTGGTAATCCGTTGGTACTCCGTAGGAAAATTTGCCAAGAAAATGGCGGGAGAAGTAGCGCCATTTTTACCAAGGGATTACCGAGGGAAATTTCCCTAGGTAATCTCGTTCAAGATTTTTCGAGGGATTCCCAACGGATATTTCCTTTGGTAATTTTTTTTAGAAAATTCCCAACGGAATCTCAACGGAATTTTCCCTAGGTAATCTCGTTCAAGATTTTCCGAGGGATTCCCAACGGATATTTCCCTTAGTAATTTTTTTAAAAAAATTCACGACGGAATCCCAACGGAATTTTCCCTAGGTAATCTCGTTCAAGATTTTCCGAGGGACTCCCAACGGATATTTCCCTTAGTAATTTTTTTTAGAAAATTCCCGACGGTATCCCTACGGAATTTTTCCTAGGTAATCTCGTTCAAGATTTTCCGAGGGATTCCCAACGGATATTTCCTTTGGTAATTTTCTTTAGAAAATTCCCGACGGAATCCCAACGGAATTTTCCCTAGGTAATCTTGTTCCAGATTTTGCAAGGGATTCCCAACGGATATTTCCTTTGGTAATGTTTTTTAGAAAATTCCCGATGGAATCCCAACGGAATTTTTCCTAGGTAATCTCGTTCAAGATTTTCCGAGGGGTTCCCAACGGATATTTTCTTTGGTAATTTTTTTTAGAAAATTCCCGACGGAATCCCAATGGAATTTTCCTTAGGTAATCTCGTTCAAAATATTCCAAGGGATTCCCAACGGATTTTTTCCTTGGTAATTTTTTTTTTAAATTTGGTGAGGCAAAACCGAGGGAATATTCCCATTTTTACTCTCATTACTCCCTCTATCTCCCTCTTTGAAAATCTAGCCAAATATATTGCAAAAGTTTTGAATTTATGTATGATCCAAGTAGGGTTGTCAAAGGATCGGATCTAGAGCAAATCAGTGCAATGTAGATCCGAATCCGAGAGTTGGTACCGGCTAAATATATAAACTTGTACAAATATATTATATATATGATAGAGATCTTTAATAACTATTGAATTGTTCCTTTAATGACAATATATATTTAGAATTATATATAAATACGTTTACGTGTAGTATATTTAGTAACGATCTCTAATAAGTATATAGATTATTAGTTGTATATTTAATGATATTATTTAATAGATATCTCCAATAACATATCCTACATGTGTATATATATTGTGTATGTAATAGAGATTTTTAATATCTAGACTAATTAATTGTGTATATATTACATTGAAGTATCTCTATTACTATTGTATTATATATAATGTATAAATTTAATAAAATATATTATCAAAATTCGGATTCGGATATTTAACGGATTCGGATTCGGATCTTTAGCGGATCTTTAATTATATGAATCTATTGTTAAATATTATTCTAGCTATTGTTATATGAATCTTTAAATATTATTTTTTCAAATTCTTTTTTTGCAAAATTCTATATGTAAATTAACACATATCCTTATTAATTTTATAATTTATACTATCTTTATAATTTATAAATATTATAATTTATACATATCTTTATTATAATTAATTTCTCTCTCCTCTCATTACTAATATTTAATCTCTCTCTTCTCGATTGAATTAAGAGAATATTTTTAGCAATTCAAAAAATAATATTAAATAAATTGAATTTAATAGAAATTAAAATATTTGAATATTATTTGTAATTATTAAAAAAATAGATTAATGAGTTCGTCTTGAAATTAGTTTAGTGGCAAAGCATTACATTTTCATCCAAGAGGTCATAGGTTCAATTTATCATCAAAATAAATGGCAATGTGTATCGTTATGACAAATTTATCCTGGAAAAATTCATGTATCATCAAAATAAATCTAAAAATACAAATAAATTCGACTTTTAAAAGATGTATGAACAATTACGTTTTTAAAATTCCTTTTTTGCTAAATTCTATATGTAAATACATTTGTAGATGGTACATTTGTTATTTAAAACAATATAAATAGTATTTACAAATTTAGAATGTATATTTGATATTTAAAACAATATAAATAATATTTTACAAATAATATATCAAAAATAAAAATAAGTTAACAAAATAAGAATATGTAATAAGTATAAACAAAATAATATATTAATAAATTAAAATAAGAATAATCAAACAAATATGTAATAAGTATAAAACAAAATAAAATATGTCACAAGTTCTTACAATAGCTTGGTGGTTGAGGGCTTGACAAACAAACCTGAGGTCACGAGTTCAAATTCCTTTAGTTGCAAAAGTTTGCAAATTATGGGGGCACTATTCCAGTGATGATGACAGCTGTGGGGGCCCGCCAAGTGGTGACGGCAGCGACGGCGGCAGGGTCCGGGACGGCGGCGGAGACAGCCCGACCGGTGCCGGTGCTCCGGCGGTCTGGATGTATTACCAACGGAAAACCAACGCAATTTTTCGTTGGTTTTCCGTTGGCAATCCGTTGGTAATCTGTAGGTAATTATCTAGCAAAATTCCCTACGTTTTCGTAGGTAAGCCATAGGTGTTTTTTCCGTTGATTTTCCGTAGGTAATCCATAGGTGAATCATGATCGAAGTTTCCGTTGGTTTTCCGTAGGTAATCCGTTGGCGAATCATGATCGAAGTTCCGTTGGTTTTCCGTAGGTAATCTGTTGGCGAATCATGATCGAAATTTCCGTTGGTTTTCCGTATTCCCTAGCAAAATCTTACTGACGACACTTTTTCTGAGGGAATCCATTTCGTAGGTTTTCCGTAGGAAAATTCCGTAGGCAAATGGTTGTTTTCTTGTAGTGACTGTGCATTCGATGTGAGATGGAACTATTTATGAAAATTTGGCCTAAGATCACCTTATGTTTGACTTGCTATAATTTGTTGAAGAATGGATTTGAGGTTATTAGAACTACATGTAATGGGATTTGATTTTGAAAACCCATCAATTATATACACATGCATCGGACCTGATTAATAGAGTAGAGCATGATCGGGAGAATACTTGAGAAATAAATTATTAACACGCGATTGAGAAGTAATTAGTACACGACATTTCTTAAGTATCATCAAACTGTAGAATATAGTGAAGGAAAAAAAATGTTCATTGGCTAATTTTAGAATTTTACTCTAATAGGTGGTGCCGTGCCTGGAGATTGAGGATTAACCGAGCGAAGGGGCTATTGATACTTGATAAGGTGAGGGTTTACATATGTCCTTTGCTATGAGTAGAACCTCCCATATTGAGTGTTGTGCTTCTCTTATTGCGAAGATTGCAACTGATTTGCTCTGTCTGGGGCTTGTCGCCCATTGTAAACTATTATGCATTGTGATTGAATTCATTTACTATCGATACCCAATTCTTATATGCGGTTGTTGCCATTGTACTGTAATGTTCAAGACTAGCTGGCCTTTTTGAACTGTGAATGTTGATTACTGTACTGCACTGCTTCTTTTTCCTCCCTGTTTTTACTGTATTGGGGATTACACTGCACTGTATTGTACTAGCGACTATGAGGAATGTCCATAGTTTATGATTGGTTCCATGGAAAGATCCCATGGAAAGCTGGGTGGGGAAGTCCCCCGGTCGTGTGCATATTTGTACTGAGTGTACTGTTTGAAGTGCCTGCCACCCTAAGCCCGAAGGAATAATGAAGGGTCTTTTTCTTTTCTTTTCTTGCTTGTGGAGTGATAAGGCAGTGAATCGCCTTTCCTTGTTGCTTTCAACTTCCTATTAATGTTGATTGATTTGGTATTCCGACTTCGTACAGTTTATAATATGTCTTTGTTCTTATCACCATTCTATTTATTGTATTATCATTTTGCTTTTGCTGTATACCCTCGTTGAGTCACTTGGACTCATACTATTTGCTCTATTTTGCTTGTTCTTCTACTCAGAGAGAAGAAGAGTTAGTGGACCAACGAGAGGCAAGCTCACGTGGAGGCCTTAGGAGGTGGTTATTATACTTTGATGTAGTTGTGTCTTATCATTGTTTAGTACCCATATTTTACCCTATATCAGTGGGAAAATTCTTACCCGAACCTGGCTTGGCCGAACCAAACAAATAATATAGTAAGTGTATTGTACTTGCCAAGTAATTGGTCACTCTCCCTAAATTATCGACCATTCACACGGCAAGTGTAAAACACTCGCCACGTGATTAACACTGGTTCGGCTGAGCCGGGTCTGGGCTAGAATTTCCCATATCAGTGGCGATATTTTGCATAGATTTGGATGGTAGTTTTGTAACGCATATGGACCCATGGGCATATTTTGTATGGAGGTGGATAGTTTTGTAACAAATGTGGGTCCGCGGCCATGACATGAATTCTTGTGTGGTTTGGTACTTTTATTGTTCCAAATTTGGAAGTAAACGTATGTTTTTGGATTTTCAAATGCATATATGTATTGTGATGTGTTTTGTGTTACAAGTTTGAACTATATGTGTGGGTTTCATTTGGTTCTAAAATGATTATGTTTGATTTTCGTTTAGCGACAGGCCTAGAGCGGTCTGGATGGCTCAAGAGCAGGGGCATTGGAATAGGAGTTGGAAAGAAGATGCTTGCAATAAGCTTACGAATGAAATACGAGACCTGGAGAGATTACTGAACAGATCTCGGGAGGAGGGTATTAAGAGGTTGATTGGTTCTGAGATTCAGGACAGGAAGTGTATTCTTAAGAACTTTAATGAACCTAAGGTAGAGTTTTCACATCCTTTGGTCATTTTGGTTCCAATACATTTTGGTGGCATTTAATTATTCTTCTTTCCTTTTACTTTTTCTTTTTGTTTCTTCTTTTTTTAGCGTGATTTGGAGAAGCAGAAGAGAGTGGAGGATGAGATGAATTTTGTTCCATTGGGTACTAATGATAAATCACGCTTTTTGCGCGAAATATGTTTGGCAAATCGTCGCTCGTATAGGTTGCACCCGTGGGGGATGAAGGTAGTGAGGTGGGTGTCGATTTTACGTGTTTTAGTAGATTCAAATACATTTTTGAGCATGTAATCAGTGTTTTTTTTCCCGGTTCTTTTCATTACAGAGGCATTGTTGCGGAGTTGTCCGAGCTGTACCGACGAGGTCGTGTATGCGGAAAATTGAGTCTGAATAGTATTTTAGTTACTGATAAGGGTGCAGTAAGACTATCGGAGATCTCTTATGAAAAGCATACTCATGAATTGATGCGGAAAGATTTAAAAAATCTACAAAAATTGTTTGGAATGATTTTCATTGACGATTGACCTGCCGACTTGGAGTCTCTTTTTCAGTATTTGGAAAGGAATGAATGGAAGTGGCAGTAAGTTCATTTATGTGATATGTACTTAGTTCAAATAAATTTGTTTTAGTTATTTTGTTCAATAAGTAATTTTTCTTTTTCTACTGTATTAGGCGCTGGCTACTTGATCATCCATCTTTTTGGTCAGATGGGAGATACGCTCAAGTTTTTCTATGTTTGAAAGAAAAACTAGCGCACAGGCATTACTTGAAAGATCCGGAACCCATTACTAGAGCTATGGTAGATGCGTGTAATGCCCTCGTTCCAATTGGATGGCAACAACACTACTAGAAAAAGAGCAAATAGCCACGGATTTTAGCCACGGAAAAAATCCGTGGCTAATCCGTGGCTATTAGCCACGGATTAGCAACGGTTTTCGACGAAAATTTTTTTTGAGCTTTAGCCACGGATTGGCCACGGATTACCCGTGGCTGATTTAGCCACGGCCAAGCCGTGGCTAAATATCGTGGCTAAATTTGGCGCCAGTTTTGCCGCCAATGGTTAGCCACGGCTTGGCCACGGCCGAGCCGTGGCTAATTTGGCCACGGCCAGACCGTGGCTAAGTCGTGGCCCTTAGCCACGGTCTAGCCACGGCCTAGCCGTTGCTGGATTAGCCACGGCCAGGCCGTGGCTAAGGGCCACGGATTAGCCACGGCCTGACCGTGGCTAATCCAGCCACGGCTAGACCGTGGCTAAATCGTGGCCCTTAGCCACGGCCAGACCGTGGCTAATTTAGCCAGAACCGTGGCCCTTAGCCACGGCCAGACCGTGGCTAAATTAGCCACGGTCTGGCCGTGGCTAAGGGCCACGGATTAGCCACGGCCTAGCCGTGGCTAAAATTTTTTATTTTTTTTTTGCAACAAATATGATTTGAACTCTTGACCTGTTAGTTAAAGTTAGAGCATTAAACCACTACACCACTTTAACTTTTTGTTTAATAATTAATTTTTGCTATATTTAAGTAATATATATATATATTATATTATATATATTGATATATATAATAAATGATTCGATATATTACATACGTATAAGATTAGATATACTTATATATATGTGTATTTATATATAATTAGCTGTATATATATTAGATGTATAAGTACATATATAACATATATTAGATATATAATACACTAATATATGTTTATTTCATATAGATGATTGATCATATATATATATAGTACATATGATTAGATATATATATATATATATATATATATATATATATTGGATCTATATATACGTACACTACATTTATAACATATATTAGATATGTTCTATGCAGATATATACTTATATCATATAGACTATATATAGAGGATTAGAATGTACATATAATATATTAATATATATGAGATACACATTGACATATACGTAAATTTATATATGTATATATGATATATATACTTGGAAATATATATATACACATATATTGATATATATATACTTGAACATATGTATATATATACATGATATATATATATATAAATATAGCCATGGATTAGTCACAAATATATATATATATATATTGTTACATATATACTTGGATATATAAATATATGTATCAATATAAATTTACATATGTATCAATATATATATATATATATATATATAAATTTATCTGTGGTGCAAAAAAAAAATGAAAAAAACCAATTAGCCACGGATAAATTTTTGTTATTGATATTTTAATTATCTCAATATAAATTATCTATATATACTTGGATACATATATATATTGATACATATATATACTTGGACATTTATATATATATTGATACATATATACTTGGACATATTTAAAATAGATACATATCTATCAATATATATACTTGGACATTTATATATATATATATATATATTGATACATGTATACATGGACATATTTAAAATAGATACATATATTGATATATATATATATATATATGATATATATACTTGACATATATTATATAATACCACACATATACGAAGATATTGACAAATTATCACGAATTAAAGTTGCTATTATCTAAATATAAATTATATAAATAGACTTTTGTTATAATTTTTGTTTTGATATATTAGTTTATTAAATATTTGTCATAAAAAAAAAAGTTGAATATTGAACGATAAAGTCAAAGGTAAATATCTTTATTTTTTTAAAAAAAATAATTGGTTAATAATTTATAAAAATTACTAAAATTAAATTAAAAAAATTGATAAAACTAATGAAATTTATTAGATAATTTTAGTTTAAAATATTGTAACAATATAGTTTAAGTATAAAAAAAATCAATCAATAACTAAAGAACTCCCTTGGCGCAACGGTTACATGCTCCATTTATAACATTGATGTCCCGTGTTCGAATCTCCTTGAGCGCAAAAAAAAAAGCTTGGGTTGGGGCGCGGGTTTCAGGTCCGGGTTGGGGCGCGGGTCCGGGTTGGGCCGCGGGTTTGTGTAATTAGCTTTTTTTTTTTTTTTTTTCCAGTGGCCACGGATTAGCCACGGCCAAACCGTGGCTAATCCGTGGCTGTTAGCCACGGATTGGCCACGGCCTGGCCGTGGCTAATCCGTGGCCCTTAGCCACGGCTAAGCCATGTCTAGGAAAAAGTGGCCAAACTTGGCCACGGTTTGCCCGTGGCTATTAGCCACGGCTTGGCCACGGCTTGGCCGTGGCTAAGCCCAGCCGTGGCTAAAAAGCCGTGGCGAAGGTTAGCCACGCCACTTTTAGCCACGGAAAAAATCCGTGGCTAATCCGTGGCCAATCCGTGGCTAATCTCCTTGGCCACGGATTTTTTGCCAAATCCGTGGCTAAAATCCGTGGCTAAATGCTTTTTTTCTAGTAGTGCAAGTGGTTCCCAGAGAGAATGAATGCAAAGAACTCTCCGTTATTCTTGATTCTATGAGAGAGAGGGATCAAGAGGCCATAATGCATGAACAAGAGTCTGATCGGAAATATTTATCCAGCATTAAAAATAAATATCACGATAAGAGCGTGATGTCCAAGATTACGAAGATGAGAAGGAACCCAAGGAGAATTAATACACCCGTAGGCCTTTTATTGTTCAATCGTGTAGTGTTAGTGCACGTTAAAGATAAGGTAATTTTTTTTTTCTTGGGGTGATTTCTTTCCATAATGTATAGTTTTAATGCATTTATTTGTCTTCACTTTTCACAGAGGAAGAAAATGGATCCAACCATTGAAGTCATCTTTCAATGGCTATATAATACGAAAAGAGGACTCTTTCCTAGGGTCATAGAGGAATTGGTTGATCCTAAAGTTACAGGTACCATTTTTAATTTAACTTCTGATTTTTGTTGTCCCCATCTAATATTATATATATTGATAATTTGGCGCTTGGTTTTTGTTGCAGATTTTCTGTGATATATTTTACATGTTGAATCGAAACTATGGCCCAACTACATGAATGCAGAAGTTGTTGAAGGTTGGGATACAATTACAGAAAAAGCTTCGTTTTCAAGCATTTGATAAGGCATCAAAGCAGAGATTTGACAGCGATCCACCTTTCAAGGAGAGGGCCTAAAGGGCTGCAGTCAGTCTTTAGGTAAATGATAGTTTAATAATTGGGGTCAATTATTTAGTGGTTTGTTTCTTCTTGCTTGAATGATATGCAAAAGGTTATCAAATGTTTATCAAAGGCTGGGAGTTCACTTGGATGAAAAGGTACTAGAGGTCCTTCTCTTTTATGTTGTTCATGCTGTCTGTTTGAAGATTTTGGTAGATATTCAACAAGGTCTCCCTGACGTCTGCATTATTTCATTTTGGTGATGGTTCTCTACTGGTGATGTGGATAAGATGATGCTGCACAATATTAACTCTTCCTCTCTCTCTCTCTCTCTCTCTTATTCAGTCTTTTTTTCTCCTTTCTCCTTCTCCCCCCTGCTCCCACCAATGTGCTATGCAGTAAGCATTGGGTTAAGTGTTTATCACCAAGGAGAAAACTTTTACAATTCTTAAAAGAATGCAGTTAATATTTTGCTAGGGAATTACATACGGAAAACCAACGGAAATTTCGATCATGATTCGCCAACAGATTACCTACGGAAAACCAACGAAAACTTCGATCATGATCGAAGTTTCCGTTGGTTTTCCGTAGGTAATCCGTTGGTGAATCATGATCGAAGTTTTCGTTGATTTTCCGTAGGTAATCTGTTGGCGAATCATGATCGAAATTTCCGTTGGTTTTCCGTATGTAATTCCCTAGCAAAATCTTACCGACGACACTTTTTCTGAGGGAATCCATTTCGTAGGTTTTCTGTGGGTTTTTCGTTGGAAAACGTAAATTCCGTAGGTTTTCCGTAGGAAAATTCCGTAGGCAAATGGTTGTTTTCTTGTAGTGACTGTGCATTGGATGTGAGATGGAACTATTTATGAAAATTTGGCCTAAGATCACCTTATGTTTGACTTGCTATAATTTGTTGAAGAATGGATCTGAGGTTATTAGAACTACATGTAATGGGATTTGATTTTGAAAACCCATCAATTATATACACATGCATCGGACCTGATTAATAGAGTAGAGCATGATCGGGAGAATACTTGAGAAATAAATTATTAACACGCGATTGAGAAGTAATTAGTACACGACATTTCTTAAGTATCATCAAACTGTAGAATATAGTGAAGGAAAAAAAATGTTCATTGGCTAATTTTAGAATTTTACTCTAATAAGTGGTGCCGTGCCTGGAGATTGAGGATTAACCGAGCGAAGGGGCTATTGATACTTGATAAGGTGAGGGTTTACATATGTCCTTTGCTATGAGTAGAACCTCCCATATTGAGTGTTGTGTTTCTCTTATTGCGAAGATTGCAACTGATTTGCTCTGTCTGGGGCTTGTCGCCCATTGTAAACTATTATACATTGTGATTGAATTCATTTACTATCGATACCCAATTCTTATATGCGATTGTTGCCATTGTACTGTAATATTTCAAGACTAGCCTAGGCGAAAAAATATTTATTACAGTTGCACTCGCCCTCAGTACAGGCGATTTTATGTTTCCAAAAAAAAAAAAAAACAATATTTATTGAACTCGCCTTCAGCCCAGGCGAGTATAATTTCAAAAATTTTTCCCCTCACTCTCCGTGCAGGCGAGTTCAGGTTTGTTAAAAAAGAGTTTAGGTTTGTAAAAAAAAAAAAAGAATACTTTTACTGAATTCGCCAGCAGGGTTAACGGCGAATTTAAAGGGAGCATAATAATTTTTTATTTTCGCCTGAATTCTTGGCGAGTTATCTTTTTTCAATGTTTTTTTCGCCTGAATTCTTGGCGAGTTAGCTTTTTTCATTATACTTTTCGCCAGTTTACTTGGTGATTTTCACAATCTCCCCTCGCTTATAAATACAGCAGATTTGCCTATCTTTGTTTATAAGTGTAGCAGCCGTGTGAAATTTTTTTCATCTATCACGATAGTTATCTATTTGCAATAATCCTCTTTCTTTGTCCGTCTGTCTCAATATTTCTTTTTTTGATACAATTTTTATTTTCTGATTTGTTATATTGAGAATGGAATATATCGGTATTGCTATATATTATGGAGGTGAAATGAATCATTCCAATTACTCCATATCGTATAACCGTCCTCCGATTGGAGTAAATTGGATTAGTCGATCGTCAACATTTATCAATGTTGTAGACATAATCTACAACATAATTAATGTTGATCGAAATAGTTTCATTCTAAAAATATTTGGCGCGTATTTTATTTGCAGAGATGCTCCTATGGAAGATATTATGGCAATCATTGATGATTCGAGTCTGTCTTTCTTTACCAACCCACGATCAAAACTTGAAGTTTTACGACTGTTTGTTGAAACGGAAGTAGTCGTTCATACTACTACAATGGAGATGCAGTGGGAACAACCTAGGGGGAATTATATGCCACTTGTGACGGAAGGACTTCGCAATTTCAACTTGAATGATTTTCCACCAGAGGTTTACGAGTCCGGGCAGCCATCTGATGGCATCGATGAGTTCCAACATGAAATAACAAATTATACTGGAACTTCAGTGTATCCCGACGAAGGTCCGTCTAACCAGTGCGGGCCATCAGATCGAGGCCCGCAACAAGAAAATGATCCCATTCGGACCATTATACAGATAGCTTCCGCGATGAAGAATTATCTGAGTCCGACTCAGATAGTGAGGACGAGCTTAACGAGGATGAGAACGATGAGATTGAAGCTGTAGCTGAAATCGCCAATGAAAATTTGGAGCAAGAATCGTTTTCACCACACCCGGGAGTGCCTGTTGAGGAAATACATGTCGGTCAAACAATCCCTTTTGGAGCTTCAGCACCGCATCTTCATGAAATACTACCATTTTATTTGAATACAGCTCCGGAGATTCTTGCAGATTCGATGGACATGCCTTTTTGTCCCGCCAGATATTACAATCCAACAAAGGGTAAGCTTACACTAGGTATGGTATTCAAAAATAAAGGTCATGCAATGGTTGTTGTGAAGGAATATCATATCTAGTGGGCCAGAAGAGAGTTTACCATTTGTCATAGCACTTCGCAATTTTGGATAGTATCGTGTAAGCGTGGAGCTGAAACTGGACTGTCCTTTTTGGATGCGCGTATCGTTGAAAAAAAATTGATCATATTGGAGAATCAGTGTATACCATGGTGACCACACATGCTTCGCTCTAGGTAGGTCTACAGATCATGCAAACCTGGATACAAATTTTATTGCCGGTTTGTTGGTACGACATGTTAGAACAAACTATGATTATCCTGTTAGAAGTGTGGGTGACTTGGTCGAAGATAAATATAATTATACTATATCTTACGCGAAGTCTTACCATGATCTACGACGTGCACGCCAAATTGTGTATGGCTCATGGGACACTTCAGTCGCTAAGCTACCGAGGTACATGGCAGCGATGCAACAGTGGAACCCCGGTATGATTTCATAGCCGAAATATTTACATAGTATTGAGGCTCGCACAAAATTTTACAGCTATCTTTTTCAATATTCAGGTACAATTGTGGAGTGGGTCCACCACCGGGTGGATCGGGAGTGGATGGAACGCATATGGTACACTATGTCTTCTGGGCTTTTAAGCCGTGTGTTGATGGATTTAGCCATTTTCGGCCACTGATTAGTGTGGACGGTACGCATCTATACACGAAGTATAAGCACAAACTGTTAGTGGCGACAACGATGGATGCAAACCAGCAAATTCTGCCACTCGCGTACGCATTAGTGGATGACGAGAACCTTGCTTCTTGGAGTTGGTTCCTCGAGCTTTTGAGTAGATATTTTGTACGAGGTGAGCGATCGGTTTGTCTCTTGTCTGATAGACACCATGCCATCATTGGCGCTGCCCACCGTATTAGCGCCTTCAGTGAGCCTCTTGGTTGCCACCGATTTTGTTTAAGGCATGTTTGCTCCAATCTTAACTCTAAGTTTAAAAATGTTCAATTGAAGGACTTAGAATTTAAGGCCGGAAATGCTCAAGAGATAAGAAAATTTGAGGATTTCATGGAGCAAATTAAAGGTATGAACGAAGCTGCATTTAATTATCTGGATCGAATTGACAGAGAAAAATGGACTGCTGCCTACGACGAGGGGAGACGTTGTGGTATCATGACGACAAATATGTCCGAGTGCATCAATGGCGTGCTAAAAGGTGGTCGTCGTCTGCCAATTACACCGTTGGTGGAACTCACTTTTATTCGTACCGCTTCGTTCTTTATGAAAAGGGTTGCCAATGGTCATAAATGGAGACAGGAGAATAAGGCGTGGTCAGAATACGCCTTCCAAATTTTTCAGTCGGAAGTTCGAAAAGCAGGAGGCCATGTAGTCCACAGAATTGATTACTCAGACCAAGCGGCAGATGTATTGACTCCGCTACGTACGGGTCGTGGCAATATGAAGCACGTAGTAAAATTGAGATCTGAAGAATGTTCGTGTGGGAAATGGCGTAAGACAGGTATTCCTTGTTCACATGCCGTTCAAGTGGCAAGATCATTCGGACAGCTTCCATCTGAGTACGTGCGTTGGTATTACGAATTGAGCCACTATTTGAGTACGTATAATGGTCAGTTCTTCCCTTTATGGGGAGAGCATTATTGGCCGAATGCTTCGTTCGAGTTGGTACATAATCCTCAACTGCGTGCAAGAAGGCGACAAGGACGTGATACAACTACCCGGATCCCTAATGAGATGGATTGGCCGTAAGCACGTGCACGACAACAATACAGGAGTCAAGAAGATCGTCCTGGACCTTCCCGGCCATATGCATAGACATTTCTTTTCAGGGGTGTTTAGAAAATTGTGATGTATTTGTTTTTTATTTTGTTAGACATGTATTTCAAATTTCGATTAAAGCACATCGGTTATATCTCGTATCCAGAAGTACGTAAACAAATGTTATACATAATTTATGATGTATGTTGAATTGATCATAAACATGCATTATTCGGTCACGATCATAAATTACAGCAAAGTGTACATAACACAACGTCAACTAAACGGACTAAAATTACAAATTTACGCCATCTTATGCCCTCCTGTGCCGCATCGGGGTGGGTTCCTTTGCCTTCTTGGCCTTTCCTCATGTTGTTCGTCCTGGGGTTGTTCGTGCGTCGGCAGTTCCATAACAGAAGTACTTCTACCGAACTCTGGGAATGGAACTGGAGACATAGTGAACTATGGCTGTGTGTCCATCTGCGGCGTCACGTACCCCTCCAGTCCAGCGTGACTAGCAGATGACGGATAATCGTGGAATTGTGGGGCATAAGGGACTCCAAACTGTGGCAAATATGACGGAGTGGGGTCACCACCTAGTACACGAGACGTCTGCCCCGTCTCAAACTGCCCACGAGACAAAACTGGCATCTCCCGCGCCTCGTAATGTTGTCCACTAGACGGACATGCATTTGATGTGGACTGACGCCTTCTGCGCTGCCTACGAACCGTGTTACGTGCCATCTGAGGGTCATACGAACATTGAAGAATGGAATTGACAATGGAAGACATGTCCTCAGCATAGCTTCGTGTAGATTCTACGAAGCGCATGTTCGCCTGCGGGTCATCGTGTTCATTCTGTTGGTCGCAGCTTATTGTGAGTTGATTTAGATGCTCTTCCTGCAATAATATTAAGATATCAGTCCGAATTATTGTATACATACAATTATAATTGTGCACTAAATAATATCCGTACAAAGTAGACAATTACCATTGTCTGCCAAGCCTCAACTTCTGTCGGGCGATAACCAATTTCATACGTATGAGACAGAGGTGTGATCAACTGTCTCGTGCGTCTCGCGTACCAAAGGTTGTAATCTGGAACTGTACTGCGATCAGCATTAGAGAACGGAGGTCCATCAACACCATGTCCACGATTAGCAAACCACGCAATAACACTACTGGCGTGACGCTCTTCCCAGTTATGCCCGGCCCTGCCTCTTCGAGTCGTACTGTGGTAAGTTCTACTGGCAGTCACAGGGTTGTTTGGTATGTTTTGCACCAATCCGAATTGACGCATACACCGATTAACGTGGTGCCACTCGACAATATGATAATTCAAAAGAGGACAGACGACCCTCCAGTAAACAATACCAGTCCAAAGAGGCATAGACTGCATCAACTCAGAGTTATAGTCGTACGGCGTCCAAAGAAACTGCATTAAGAAAATTTTTTACAAGTTAATTTCACTGTAATTGGTTATCTGAATTCGAAGAAAACAAAATTACAAATTAAATATGTTATGCAACTATCAAATAGGGATACCTCATCGCCGCTCATATGATCTAGCATATCTCTAAATATTCGAACATTGTGCCGCGCTGTATGGGTCCATGAATTACGAAAACTCCATCTGTAAATCACATTGATAAATAAAGATCATCGATTATACAAATTCATCATTAAACAAAAATGGCATGCCAATTATCAAAACTATTGCCTTGCACCGAGAGGGGCACGAGGTAATACATAACCATGGTTCAGTGGAATTGGCCCAAACGTTTCGGCTGGCAGTAGTTGTATTGATGGTCTCAAACACACCATTCGACTCCAAGCCCAGATCTAGTATTCAAAATGCCATTAATTATATTCAAAAATACATCTTATTTAAATCACAGAGCATACTCGGTATACCTGCAATAACTGCATCGCCCCACCGATATCTCCAACGCCTCCTTCGACTCTTTTTGCCGCGCTATCGCAAAGTTCTCGGTATAAATGCGCCAGTACTGCGCTTCCCCAACTGAACTTATGGACTACACTCTCATCAGATAAGTGTCGGAGATATAACAGTGACACATACGTGGTGCTCGTATCAGGACACAGTATGCCGCCGATAAGAAGTAAGATAACACGCCATGTAACTTGGTATATCTCGAACGGTGCGGTATTCTCATCGACTACGGTGATGTTGACATACTCTCTCAATGCTGTCAATTTCAAACGAGACCCTTTCAATTCGTCCGACTCTGGAGTGAACCCGAGCAGTCTATCACAATATGTTGCCCATCCTGCCTCTGCGTCTGGACATTCATCCACACTTATTATCGGATTACCGTCAATCGGTAATTCCCATAACACCGCGACATCTTCCAACGTCACAATAGCCTCACCAACTCTCAAATGGAAAGTGTGGGTCTCCGGACGCCACCTCTCAATTAACGCGGTAATTAAATGTTGATCTATATCAACATAACCGCAACGATACACACCATAAAACCCTATCCGACTAAGTTGTTCCAATACTCTGTCATGAAGTTGCAATCCATCCCTACCAAATATACCTTTACCCCAGTGTCTGACTCTAACAATCTGATCAGGGTCGACGCGACCGTCAAATAATTGTTTAGAAATATGATTTTGTTGTTCAGTCAAAGCACTTTTATCCTCAGGTCCATAATAGAATTTGATCCTTTCCAACTCCATACTACAAATAAAAGAACAAAAAAATATAACTTACAAAATTTTACAATCTTTTATCAATAATTTTCTAACTACACACGAAGAGAAAAAATTTAAAACAATAGTGCACAAATATTTAATACCATGCAACAACACGCTTCGTAAACTTTATATTAATACCGTGCAAAAATATAATATATTTTCACTAATTATAATCCAACTGTCATTTTCAAAAATTATAATCACTACAATATAAAATTATATATTTTAAAAAAATTTTAGCAACTAGCTTAATTTTCCGTATTTTCAATAAAAACTTTGGCGTAGAAAAGTCATAATTTACTTTTTTTCCAATATTTTCAAAACGAATTTCCTACTATAATTAATTTAAAACTAATTCTACCACAAAACAAAGATAATAAATAACAATATTTACACCCCATAATATTTTAGATAACACAATTATTTTGCAAAAAAAAAAAATATATTGCATACCTTATTTTATATTTTGAAATCTTCAAATGTAAAACATGAAAATAAACAAAACAAATAAAAATTACAAATTTTAGTATTAACAAAAGAAAACAATAAATAAGAACAAGGATAAATTTTTTCTTCTACTCTTATTTCACTTATGTTATGAATATTGAGTAATGGAAAAAAAAATTCGACAAATAAAATAAGATATTGAGTAATGAAAAAATTTAAAACATCAAAAAAAAATTCGACTTTCCAGCCGAAAAATCGAATTTTTTAACACGCAAAAAAATTAAATCAAATTATACCGAATTGCAACAACATCCAAAAAATCGAATTATAAAAAATTCGCAAAAAAAAAAAATTAAATACGGCTGAAAATCGCCACAACTTGTGGCGATTTTTTATGAATTTTTTATTTTAAAAAGTAGCGAAAATCGCCATAATGTAGGGCGATTTTCACCAAAAAAATAATTTTCATTTTTCCTGCCCAAAATTCGCCTGGGCAGGAGGCGATTTTCAATTTTTTATTTTAAAAAATCGCCATAACCTAGGGCGATTTTTAGTAATAAAAAATTTTCAATTTTTTCTCCTCAAAATTCGCCTAGGCTGGAGGCGATTTTAATTCTAACCCGCCACAGCCTGTGGCGATTTTAATCAACGGTAAATTTTTTTTTTCCCGCACCAACTTCGTAAATTTCAAATTAATACCGTGCAAAAAAATTATATATTTTCACAAATTATAATCCAACTGTCATTTTCAAAAAAATATAATCACATTGCAATATAAAATTATACATTTTAAAAAAATTATAGCATCTAACTTATTTTTCCATATTTTCAATAAAACCTTTAATATAGAAAAGGCATAATTTACTTTTTGATCAACATTTTTTAAAAAGAATTTTCTATTATAATTAATTTAAAATTAATTCTACCACATAACAAATATAATAAATTAATATTTACACCCCATAATATTTTACATAACACAAATATTTTACAAAAGAAAAAAATATTACATACCTTTTTTTATTTGTCGAAATCTTCAAATATAAAACCTGAAAATAGACAAAACAAATAAAAATTATAAATAAATACAAATTTTAACATTAACAAATGAAACAATAAAAAAAGAACAAAGAGGAATTTTTTCTTCTCCTCTTACCTCACTTACGTATGAATATTAAGCAATGAAATTACAAATGCTCCTCCTTCACCCCTTTAAAAATGCAGATTTCGAATTAAAAAAAAACAAAACAAAACAAAAATTCAGGCTGATTGACATCTCACTGCAGGGGATGCTTTGGGCAGCATGCAGTTAGCGACAATTGTTCAGCGCCTGGCGGGGGGGGGGGGGGGGGGGGGGGAACCTGATTTTTACCTCAACTCACCAAAAGTCAAGCCGATTTCAAATATTTCGGATTTTAAAAAAAAAAATTCTTAACTCGCCTTTGCCTAAGGTGAGATTTTTATTTTTCATTTTTTTGTGCTGAATTCGCCTACAAATTTGGCGATTTAAAAATTTATTATTTTTTTTCCGGCAATTTGTAGTCGCCTGCGTTAAAGGCGATTTAAAAAAAAAAATTAATTTGAATTCGCCTAGTGCAAAGGCGATTTTAGAAGTTTTTTTTTTTTGTTTCAAAACTAAAACTCGGCCGTCAATTAATTTAGTTTTTATTAATATTTTATTTAAGGCGCCTTGGCGTCTGGCGACTTTTGGAAAAATCGCCTCCCCCTTTTGCGACTTATGCTAGATTTTACATCAAATTTTTTTTTGAGTCAGAATATTAAACATTGTACATTTTCTGGTCAATTTTGAAAAAATTCCTTAATGAGTAGTATTTCATTTTATTTCCCTATCTGTGTAGGCTCCTTCTAAATGCTCAGCATTTTCCTTAATTTATTTCCCTTGTTCTGTCTTGTCAGATAATTGAAGAGGCAGTCACCAATCTTCTGCCAAATGTGTTGTGTGAAAATATTTATACAATTTATCTAAAGACTTCTAACTGAAGACTTTGACATGTTTTGATATTGTGTCGTCTGAATATTTATATTATGATTTGAAAATGAATTTTGTAGGTGGTGGGATCAGAGGAGACAACTAGACTGTTGCTTTGTGAGGCTACGGCAGTTGTGATGATGAGAGTACACAAGAATGAAGTCAACAAGAATGACAAAATGGTGGGAAATTTTGTATATTATTAGCATATTGTAAATTCAAATGCAACTACTCCAAATCCAACAATTCTTCTAATAGTTGCTTCCCTATTCATTTTTCTTACCACGAGAATAGAGACATGACAGTACTCTAGCTATGGCTTGTGCATATGAAAAAGTCTACCATTTGTTCCCAAGTTCCAACCCCCCTTTCCTCTCTCTCTCTCTCTCTCTCTCTCGCTCGTGCTAGTAATAGTAAGTTTTGAATTACTATTCAAGGCAGTGGAGATGTGCAGGTCATTTTGTATAAGAAGGGGATTGATGCACCAGTTCATCAATATTTTGGCTCTATTTTTGCCTAAATAATTCAAACTAAGTCATGAAATGGTGTTGAAGGCTAACTTCTAAAGAGAGTATTTGCGTATAAAAGAAATTCATTTGTTTGCATTTTCAAGCAAGTTGTGTGAAAGTTAATATCATGCATTTGTTTCAAAATAAACCTTTATGTCAAAGGGGATTTTTTGTTATTATTAAGAATTTATAAAATTTCAATGGATAGAAAGATATCACGGTGCAGTTATTGTAAAATATATTAGTATGTTCACGTCAAAAGTATATTAAAGTTTTTACAAATGCACCTAGATACAAGGGCCAGTAAGTTCTATGAATTCATCAATAGTAGGAGTTATATAGAAGTCTCATTGGACAAGGACTTAGGCTCTGATGCTCAACGAGAAAGTAGAAACATAAGGTTTACTTGCTACGATATGCGAACTAGGAACATGAAACGCAATCAAGTGCCAAGTTTTGTTTGATGAATAGTTTTTCATTTTAAAATATGGTCTTCGTTAATAGCATGGCCTTCAATTCTTAAAAGAAATAGTTTTTTTTTTTGGTTTTTCACGCAAAGTTAGATTAACTTCATTCTATTTTGGAAGATCATACTTAAAATTTTCAAGTAGAAGCATTATAAACAGAGAGTAGCAATGCTCTTGGTCAAGCATGTCGGGGTGTCTCAACTACGGAGGAAGAAAGAGTACCAAAAAAGAAACAAGTTAACATGCAAAAGCTTTCATTGAGCTAGCAAGCCATCCATAACATAAAAGACTTGTTCAATTGCAAGCATACGACTCATAACATCACATTTTCTGAGCTATGCTTGCCCAAATTGCAATGTGTGAATATATTCACCATCAAATTTATCAAACCGCTGGGTAAGCACATCTTGAGGACGCAATACAGGCTCGTACATCTCCTTCTCCAAAGGATAGTCCGTCACTTCTTCCACCTCCTCAGGGAAGTCGCCCTTAATGTCATCCAGTCTAAGCTTGAAAACAGTAGCTCCCATTGATGATACAATACCAGGGTTACCATGGGAGAAATACGCAGCCAAGCATAAACATCCTCCACCCAGATGCACAAGAGCACCAACCTCGTAGTCACAATCTAATGGTTCAATAAAGTATTCTTGCAATCCGGTGATACGTTTCGGAGTCATATAACCTAAATCTTCCACTTTAAAATGTCGATTGCGTCTTTCAAAGGAGATGAGCGGCGCGAGAGCGTTCAAATTATAGCCAATGATGGCCACCTTTGGCCATACAGGGAACTCAAAATCATAAATATCCAACCCTAGTGTAAATTAAGGCTCCTGGATGAGGAAAATCTTACCGTATATTATTGGAGCGCAGCCATACCAGGATGGAATCCGCAGCAAGTTGAAAACCAATGGATCAAACTTCTCTGTTTGAGTATATTTTGCTAGTCCAGCATCTTCTGCTTTTGCATTCAGCACACCTTTTGCATCCACTGGAACATGATCGAGGAGTACAGGACCATAATCTTTGGTACACATAAACCATTCGCATTCAACTCCATTGAAAATTGAGAGCTTCAAACACCCATCCGATTCAGGATTGCGGAAGTAGATTTTCTGCTCATCTCGATCAATTGCAAAACATCTTAAAATGGGGCTTCGAGGAAATCGAAGTCGAGGAGGTGGGGAAGGAAGCATAACCCACGATGGTAGTTGTTCCTCACTTATTTTCCTTTTCTCTTTCTCTGACCAATTCCTTTCAACAGCCAAATCCAGCTCTTCAAGGTCACTGTTAGCCAAATCCAGATTTTCAAATGAAAGATGGTGACTGTCCTCAGTGGGTTGAGTGGCTAGAACATAGAGCTTGTGACCCAGAACAAATAGCAAAGGTTTACGCTTGGGAGTATTCAATCTCGGTCCCTCTTCCCATCTATGAGGTCTGGGACCACTCACGTCGCAAGTGTAAAGCGTTCGAGTGCCAAAGTCGTAAACGCTTCCAATTTCACCAACGACGATGAATAGCTTGGTTCCGTAGGCTGCAAAACCAATACCCTCCGGAAGATATTTCCGGCCGCCGTACTTGCCGATCTCGGCACCGCTGATCCTGTAACAATCACTCACTTTGAAATTGATAACAAAATAGACTCTGCAGGTACGAGGATTCAACCCAAAGATCTCGAGCTTTGTTCTCTCTTCATCATCGTCGCCCAGCCTCCGACCCAGAGTGAAAAACACCCATTCTGGGTTTGGTTGCTCGTTATCCGGTAATACCCCAATGTTCTCTCTCTCTGGGATCAAATCCAAATCATCATCCGATTCCGTCATCTCAACAGCAAACCCTATCTTAGTTCAATTTCGATGTATGAGTTTGCGTTGGTTATGTTTCTTTTTCCCCCTAGTGTTTTGTTTCCAATTTCTCGTTCTCGTTTTGGGGTGGGCGTGGGTTGGGGAATTGTTTTTGTTTCGATTTTCCCCTGAATTTTGTATCATTTTTTTTTATTTTAATTCTTATTGATTTATTTCTTAGTCAAAAGTTATTTACTTGAGTTATACAAAATATATATTTTCACTTTCAATTTATGATATGAAAATAAAAATAATTAAAGTATAGTATATTCTCCAATTGATTATTTACTTGAGTTACTTAATTACGTACAAAAAATTATACCATCACTTAAGAGATTCAAATAATTGCTTAAACAATTATATATAAAAAGTACACCATTACTTAAGAAATTCAATTAATTTTTTAAACAATTGTACACAAAACGGACACCATTGCTTGAAAATTTTATATATATACATATAAACATATTAATATTTGTAATGGTTAAAGTAACAAAAATAGTTGAAGTAATAAATAATGTAAAGTTGATAACCGTCATTCAAATATTAAAAATAAAGATGAATTGATGTCTAATATATATATATATATATATATTCTCTAAACATTAAAGATATCTAAAATCATAATGATTTTTTAGAAACCAATTCACTATAACAATAGCAATGATTGTTTATATTGCATACTTGAATATATTAAAATGATCTTTTAGAGATCAATTCATAATAGATCAATTATATTATAATAATCATTGTAATATAGATATAGATCCTATATAAAGATTGATAGACTCTATAATAATTTCATTACTATGAAATTCAACCAAATAAATAAATAAAACAAAATAAAATATTAAATTCACTACTTTGAAGTGAATTTCACCTTATTGGAGTTAATACTAATACAACAAAATGGCATGCATTAATGGGCCTGACAAAAGCAACTTGGGCCCTTGCATATATCGTAAAAAAACGACCCTCAACCCCAAACCCTACACTCTTATTGGTAATATATCCTAAACTCTAATTTCAAGTCCCTTGCGATTTCTCTGAAACTTTGTCCCAAATATCTGCACAATTTGGGGTTTGTTGTTCTTGAGTAGGTAACTGCTTTCACAGCAAAGCAAGCGGAAATCATGGCCGCAGAGGAGGCACCGGCGGCGTTGAACTACATCCGGGAGATGGCGTTGAAGAAAAGGAAGAACAACGAGGAGTGGGCAATCAGGAGAAAATTGCAGTTACAAGAGAGGATTAAGCGCCACAAATCTGACAATTTTACCATCAAGAAGCCCGGTTTATCAGAGAATATCGCGACAAGGTAAGGATTGTATCGTTCTGGTAATCCTTCGTTTTGGGTGCAGTTTTATCTCTATAGATCGCAAAGTTAAATTTTTTCCGGTAGATTGAGAAATTTATTGCTGTTATGTTGATCTTTTTGTACAGGAGTTGGACCTGATTCAAATGAAGAGTAGGGTTGAGCGAAAAAGGCGGGCAACGGTGACACCAGAGTCCAAGCTTCTATTCGTCATACGCTTAGGAGGGTTAGTAAGAATTTCCTATTCCCACGTGATGAATTTTGTGTTTTTGGTTGTTTTGTGATCAATTTTGTCCGTCGCACCAGTAAAAATGATATGCATCCAAGAACTCGGAAGATTTTATGCTGACGAAAATATTCCGTGGGGGTATTTGTCAAGGCAACTGAAGGGACAATGGAAGTCTTATCAAACTGTTGTTCTTTATGATGTTGCTGCCGCTTTAGCGTGATTATATGCACAAGCTTGTCATTCTGACCTTCTGCTGTTTAGAGAATTCATGACAATGTGCTGCTCTTGTTCATTGATGACCAACCTTGAAGATTATATGTGTGGAATTTTTTCTGATTGATTGCTCTGTTGCATGAAATAGACTCGCTTTGACAGTTAGTGAAGGAAAAGTGTGCAGTTGGAAGAAGTGAAAGGAATCATTTTCTAGAGATGTAAAAGCAGATGAGCTAGTCACTTTTTGGTGATTCTTACTTAATTGCAAATGAACTCATTCTATCATCTCTCATATTGTGAGGAAACTGGTTTTTCAACTTTCCTTTAAAGTTCTAGTGAGAGCTTTTGATATCCACATTGCCAAAAATTTTTGATTGAAGTCAATTCAATTCTCATGCTCGGCATTATAGTTGTTGAGCTGATTGCAGTTCTGGTTTCTCTTATGTAGCATCTTTTGTGGGTTGTCTGAAAACTATTTACTAGTCATGTATTAATCAGCTGCTTAGAGTTTACTTCGCATAATGTGAGATGCAGTTGCCGGCTGGTCCCCTTTTCTTAGTCTATTGTCATTTATTCTGTTCCTTTTGCTATAGTTTCTTCATCTGCTTCACCCAAAGCGAGATGGATTACTTTACCGATTTAATTATTTATGTAATGTTATCCATCAACAGATTTAACACATGGTTGTGGATATCCCAATATCAAGAGTGTGAAGGACTTGATTTACAAAAAAGGCATTGTAAAAATTGGCAAGCAGAGAGTTCCTCTAACAGACAATAATATTAGCGAACAGGTGCAGCTATTCTGGACTCAGTGTACTACCCATTTCGCAATACATTTGCTTCTTAATAATTTCTTACGCCCTTCTAATTCTCTATTGACAGGAGCTAGGCCAGCATAACATTATATGCATAGAAGACACTGTGAGTGAGATTATTAATGTCGGCCAACATTTTAAGGCAGTCACAAGATTTATCTGCCCCCTTATGCTGAACAATCCAGAAAAAGTGTTGCATGGTAAGAAGAAACGGTTGAAGATCGAGGGGACTCTGGAAACTGTCAGGAGTGCATAAATGAGCTACTCAGCAAGATGAATTAGCTATTGCCTAAGAAAAATGGATCCTGTGATAGATGAATATGGTTGATGAATCCTTTATTTTCTAAGAGTAGTGCATTTTTGAGGCAGTTTGTCTTGCATGTAGGTTCGCGTTCCTTTTATGGCTTATGGCACATTATTTCTCTCTTTTATGTAATATTGAGCTTAATACCAATGATATGCTCATGCTTACAAATTGCATCTGATTGTCCCGTATTTAATTTTGTGCAGCGTCCCCCCTCCCTCCCTCCTCCATTTTTCGCAAAATCTACCCGCAGCGCACCGGCTGCATTGCAAAATCTGGTCAGTTACAAATTTTTTGACAAACATCATCAAACTTGACCGCTTGCATATATCAAATACATATGTTAAATTCACTAATTATTTTTTCAATTATTTCAAATTTCATTAGTTATTGATTTAATCATTAACATTTCAAATAAGTTTAATCATTCAGTATTAAAATCTTAAGAATTTGTGTAGTTAAATCAACACTATTTTTTGAGCTTGATTTAAGTATGTAAAGTCACATTATATTTATTAGTTTTATAAACTCTAGACATTTAGTTTTTATACTTTTTAATTATAAAAAATTTATTTTCATAATTCAAATATTTTATTGATATTGAAAGATGATAATTTTTTTTTTTTACTTTTGTCTAATTATTTCTTTCTCATATTTAGAATTGCCAAACCGCACCGAATCGAACTGCTTTAAATCACACTTTCGATTTTACTTTAGAAAACCACAATTTGAAATATATTTTAGAAAAAATAGCATATAACAATTCAATTTTAAATATATTGAAAAAAAAAAATGAAACCGCACCGCGATCACCCCCTAATTACTTTTCCATTTGTTGAAGAGGGTGTTTGGCTAAGCTTATAAGCTCCTCAAAACATCTTATAAGATGGTACAAAGCGTTTGACAAAAATTTTGGAGGTGGAGTTTATAAGCTCTTCAAATAAGATGTTTAGGAGCACTTATAAGCTCTTTTTAAAAAAGTAAAGTGGTGGTAACTCATTTTTGAAGATCTATCAAGTTTCTTTATTTTTAACTAAATTAATTACAATATTGCTATTACTAACATCTTATAAGCTATACTCCTTCTTATTTATCGAAACACTTTAATAACTTATTTTTAAATAAAATTCAACATCTTATAAGCTCCTAAAATATCTTATAAGATGTAGAAGCTTACAAGATGTTTTAAATAAGCTTAGCCAAACACCCTCTTAAGTAAAATAGATAGTCGTGGCTGAGCTCAAGAACTGGATACGTAGTGATTCGGTCCTAGTCTTTTTTCTCGAATATAAATTGCTGTGCTATATTGTGAATCTTGTTCCTAATTCAGACACGGTTCTGAGTTCACCCAAGTCGAATGTTTTTGCTTAGGCATCTGTCTCGGTTTCTGATGGTCAAGTAAGAGGAAAAATTTGCTCATTATCTAGGCATGGCATTGGACATGTCACAACACTTAGCGAATGTAAGAATCTTCTGTGTGCTACAATGGTTGTCCGGGAGCATATCTTTCCCTTGCAATATGCATGTACTTATGCTCGTGTGTGTGTGCGCGCCCATGCATAGGCACAAACGTTACATTGTTCACTAAAACATAAGACGGGCCTTAGTACCATTGGGGATCCACTATCCCCAGCCAAATAGTACTATCAGCTATGTAAATCTTTTGTTGGATCTATTAACTCCAAGATAAGGAAGGCGTACATGCATGGTCTTATTATAACTATAGCCTTTTCGTCGTCATCATCATCATCATCATCTTCTGAAGCTATGTTCTGCTAAGGGCTTCAGTTATTTTTTCGGCATCATCATGATCATCTTCATCTTCTGAAGCTATGTTCTGCTAAGGGCTTCTCATGTGCGTGTGCGTTGGCATCTTCGTCGGGCAGCTTAACTGCAGAATAAATGCCTGCCCTGGTCAGAACACCAAGGATAGGTGCAGTGAGGTAGATCCATATGGCCTTATAGTTGTGATGTGGTCGGATTTTGTCCTGCGGTACACGTCACTTCGTCCTGGGAGTAAGTGTCCGAATCCGGTCAGGTATATCCGAGTAAGGGTGACTGAATGCTGGTCGGGTCCTGTTCTGCAAGGATGGAACACACGTGAGACTAGCCGGAAGTGTCTCCGGCGAAGACCCTCCGACGCTCAAGTCAGAATTCGGGCAGGTGAACAGTAAATAATGTTCAGCGTATTAGTAGATAAAAGTTGTCTTACCTAATGACTAGTGTCGTCGTACTATTTATAATAATAAAAAAAAATAGGTGGGCCGGGCCAGAGTTAGGTTGGCCCAATCCCGTTGTTGGTAACGGGCACTCGTCAGGACGCGCTGCGGGCGCGTGGGGTGCGTTCCTTGTTCGAGGAGTGTTGACTCCGAGGAGAGAATATGGCGGACGTCGAACATGTCGTTTCATCGAGGGGGTGTGGCGAGCTCTGCCCGAACAAGGCCGTCAAGAAAAAGACTGGGCCTGATCGGGATAGGCCTGACACGCGGCGATAGGGGGATGGCGTCATGTGCTGACCAGGATCCGACGTGTAAGATGAGGAGGCGCGTACGTGGCCAGGGTGGATTTGGCCTCATCATTAGCCCCCCCAGTTCTTGGTCTGACCGATCCTCGTGATACGGGCAGACCGGAGACTGTTCGAGGAGATAGCGCCTACGACATCGCTCAGGACTTATCGGTCAGGAATTGGCGGTAACTTCGAAAATTGACCGTTGGGATGTGACCGTTGGTAATAAATGCTGGCGACTGTTGGACTTCCCGAGGAATATTTTTACCGCCCTATAAATAGGGGCTCCGGGCGTGACTACAGGCGCGTCATTTTACAATCGAGCTGAAGCTTCATTCCGAGCATAATCTGAGAGCACCGAGCACACGGGAATCACTTCGAGCAGACAAACACTCCTTTCGACCAGTCAAACCTAGGTATTCCCCTTTTTCCGAACTGTTTCTTTCTTGCTCTTCATTTTCGTTAAACAATCCCTAGATATGAGCCAATCCGTGGATAGCTCGGATAGTCAAAATAGGTTGGTAGGGTCCCCGACCGAAGGGGGTTTAAGCGACGTGAATCTGTCGACCTCCGTGGAGGCAGAAGCCTTTTTTGAGGGGGCATCAACTCGTTGCCCGGGCGAGGCGAGCACCAGTCGGCCCCGAGGGGGTGGTAAGAGCCCGAGCAGGGTTGAGGAGATGAGGCGGTGCATGGAGGCGGAGAGAGGGGAAGTCCTTCTTCCGATGGGCGATGTGCCAGTTCCCCCGTGGAGGTCTGCTCCCGGAGAGGAGGGCCCATCCAGTCAGGCTCCTCCTCGGGGGAGAAGAAGGGCCATCGCCGGGAACCAAACCACAGTGAGTTGGGGAAACATCATCGCGAACAACACTGAACGGGATCGAGAGAAGATAATGAATCACTACATCCGAGATTCGTTCAGCGTCACCTGGCCAAGCAGGGAGGATTCCATCACGAATCCCCCCGAGGGGTGCATTCCCATTCATTATGCTCACATCGAGAACGGGCTCAGGTTTCCGATCCCGGCCTTCATCTCCACCATCCTGAATCGGTTGAACCTTAGCCCCATCCAACTGACCCCAAACTCCTATGCTTCGATATGTGCCTTCGTCGTTTTCTATCGTTGCACCGGGCACACCCCAACAGTGGCTAACTTTTTCCGACTTGTATCAAGTCAACCATTCGAGCAGGTCATCCCCGGATGATGAATTTAACTGCTTTTTCGTCAGTGCCAAGAATGGGAGAAAGCTGATCGAAACCGCTTCATCGTCTTACGGGGCGGACTGGAAGCAGAAGTGGTGCTACATACAGTCCGACGATCCATGGCCGGTGAGGAGGGTGCATAACCCGGAGGCGAGGAAGCTCTCCCTGGCCGGGCTGGGGTCGAGTAGTTGGACAAGGGAGTGGGTGCTCAGCCAGAAGGCCCTGGGTTTATTGAGCCCCACCTTTCTCACCCAGGAACATTTTCTAGTAAAGGCCGGGCTCTCGCCGGCCAGGCTTGATGTCGATCATATTACTTTTGGTATTATTTATTGCATGTTTCTACTCGAATATTCATGTCTCTATGCTCGATTATCTTCTAATCGGTTGGTTCTCAATTCCGCAGATCTCGGCGTATTAGGAATGGGACGCATGAACTTAATCTCCAAGGTGGCCGGTGGAAGGAGGAGGCCATCTCCCCCCTCGGAGGATGCCCGAGCCATGACGGCGGCAACTGGTGCTCCGAGGATATCGGCACAGGCACAGGCACCAGTTCAACCGGCCATCGATGTGGAGGAGACGCCTCTTGGCCGGAAAAGGAAAGCCCCGGACTCCACGCCTCCGACGAGACCAACGGGGCCCGCTCCGAAGAAACCCTTCTCGAAGTCGGCCAAAGGCAAGAGGCTGGCTGATGGCTCCGGGTATTCCTCGGAAGAGCTGGAGGTGTTGAACTATCCGGACGCCCCGGAACCTCGATTCGGCCCCAAATATGGTGACCTCTCCGACCGTAGCATCTTCGGAGGGACGAGCAAAAGGTTGGCGATGAGGAGTTTCCAAAACGCCGTTTTAAGGCCGATCAGGTCAGCCTGTCCGAGATCGATGATGCGGAGCTGGCCTTGAGCATCGCCCAGGACATGAACACTCTTCAGCAAAGGGTGTTCCATGGCCTTCGTCGGCTAGAGGTCAGCCGGGCGCGCTGTGATAAGGCCGAGCGGGAGGCTCGAGGAAGCAGCCTCAAGGCGGATTTAGATGAAGAGCGGCAGAAGAATCAAGTCGCTCAACGGGAGATCGCCGCAGCGCGGGGAAAGACTCGGGCCTTGGAAGAGCGACTCGAGAAGCTCGAGCTGGACTTCAAGACCAGGAGTCCTCGTTGGAGCAAGAAGTTAGACTCCTGAGGGAGAAGGCCAAGGAGGCCCTCGTGCAGGGCGAAGAGAGGGGCCGCCGCTCGATGAGGACCGAATTGATGGCCTCGGTTCCCGACTGGGAGAGACAAGCCGTCAAGCGGTTCGTTCGAGGACCGGTGTTCGAGTATGCTACCATCCTCCGCGGGGCGAACGACGCAACCCTCGGATTTGAAAAAGCCTTCAAGCAGCTGAAGGCGCGGGGTGTCATCCCGCAAGACTTTCCCATGGAGGGGTACGGCATTGGTCTGAACGATGCCGGGGAGGAGGATAACGAGGATGACGAGGCGCTGCCGGCATATGAGGGCGCAGAGTTCGCCCAAGTGATATCCATCGTGGAGAGGCAGGTGCGCAATGAGGAGCACAAGCGTTTGGGGGAGCCTCTCTCACCGGATGTGGAGCCCGACGATCCCATCGTCGTGGACCAAGACGGGTCACCCTCGCTGGCGACAAGTGCCCCGTCGAAAGCAGGTGCGGCTGGCGCTGGGGCCAATCAAGCCGTGGAGGCGGCCATCGAGGAGGTGGCCAAGGAGATAGATGGCGCTTAAGCCATAGGATTATAGGCCGGGGAGGATGCCCGAGAACATGTATTTTTTTTTTTTTTGTGAACTTTATTATGATCGATGAAATTTGTGTGAATGGTTAATGGAATTTTTATGCCCATACAAGTGCCTGGTCGAAATACTATTTTCATGTTCATTTTTATTACTGGTTTCAGCCTCGAAATACATGTTATTTAATCCGGTAAGGGAGCATAAAATGTCCAATAATAAATAATAATAAAAAGGAACTTTGAGAACTTTGAGGAATAACTTGATAATCAAAAATCGCGCTGGGGAGAATAAAGTTTGTGCATAAAATGGCGTGTTTTAGCCGGAATCTTATTCGATGATAATGATGTAATTATTAAAACAGTTGAAATAAAATACTCCACGCGAGCTAGTTTTACACGCGATGTTTTTACTCGGGCCATTATCATACGTAGAACCGTCTGAGGTTCGTGGCGTTCCAAGGACGGGGCAGTTCCCTTCCCAACATGTCCTCGAGGCGATAGGCGTTGTTTTTGCAAACCTTGGTCACTTTGAACGGACCATCCCATTTAGGGTCCAACTTTCCCACCGGGTGAGAGACCTCGACCTTCTTGGTGACCAGGTCTCCGATCTGGAATGTCCGAGGACGGACATGGCGATTGTAAGCACGTGCCGTAGATGCCCGGAAGTTGTCCATCCTTCGAAGGGCGGCACACCTTCTCTCTTCGGCGAGGTCGAGCTCGGTCAGGCGAGCGTCGACGTTGGCGATCTCGTCGAAGTGCGCAACCCTAGCAGATGGGTGCAATACTTCGGCTGGTATAACGGCGTCAGAGCCATAAACCAAGGCGTACGGGGTGTCGCCCGTCGCAGTCCGAGGAGTGGTCCGGTATGCCCAAAGCACGCCTGGGAGCTCGTCGGCCCAATTGCCCTGTGCGCCGGACAGGGCGGTCTTGAGTCCGTGGAGAATTGTCCGGTTAGTGACTTCGACTGACCGTTTGCCTGAGGGTTCCCTACTGAGGTGAAACGCTGCTCGATTTTGAGGCTGTTGCACCATTCCCTCACCCGATGACTTTGGAACTGGGTTCCGTTATCGGAAATGACGACCCTGGGGAGTCCGAAGCGGCAGATGATGTTTTTCCAGATGAAAATTTTGACAACCGAGTCGGTGATCTTCGCAACAGCTTCCGCTTCGGCCCATTTGGTGAAATACTCAACGGCGACAATCACGAACCTCCTTTGCCCGGGTGCTTGAGGGAACGGACCGAGGATATCTATTCCCCATTGGTCGAAACGGCCAAGATACCTCCACATTCACCATCGGAGCGGCAGGCTGGTGGACTAGATTGGCGTGCAATTGGCAGGTTCGGCATCTTCGGACGAAGTCGAAACAATCTTGCATGAGATTAGGCCAGAAAAACCCTGCCCGTGATACCTTTTTGGCCAAGGACCTTGGCCCAGTATGGTTTCCGCAACACCCTTGGTGTATCTCTTCGATAACTTCCCGGGCCTGCTGTGTGTTCAAGCACCGTCGAGGAGGACCATCGAAGCTTTTCCTAAACAGGCGTCCCTGCCCGTCGAGGGCGTATCGAGAGGCCTGTTTCCGAAGTCTTTTGGCTTCGACGGGTCCCTCGGGGAGAATTCCGTCCTTCAGGTAGGTGATTAGTTCCGCAATCCAATTCCTCCGGGGGCTCGACGGAGAGTAT